>JAVTVY010043470.1:0-220934 GCA_036873755.1 Hanleya hanleyi | reverse complement strand
TATATTCCCATGAATAACTCTGAGTGTCATTGCTTCTTGTGGGCAGGATGTAATTGCATAGTTTTGGGGAGCATCCTTGTCGACGCCATTATAAAAGTACTGAAAATAACTGTGTTTCCTTTCAACCACACGAATGTGATGATTTGTGGAGTTGAGAGTTGCAATCAGTGGTATTCCACTCCTTCCGTATCAGCTCACATCGGTACATATTTTGAAGGCAGATGTACATTGATCACTCCTCACACCCTTATCTTCAGATATACCAGTCAACTTGTATCTCGAATATTGACAAGTTCTCAGTTTGTTTACTTTACATTCATTTCAAACTGCCACGTTCATCGTCTTACGTGATACAGCGTAATCGGAGCATTGGCATGTAATTTTTGTTCAGTCTACTGTGTTCTCAAAGGAGCACATGTAGTGCAACTACTTGGATCTCTTACTTGCCAATTCAGCCCGAAATAACATGGATAGAATGGACATTTCCCCACTTAGACACTTCGAATTGAACCCATAGAAAAATAAGAATAGTTATGCCTTTCAGTGTTATATTTCAGATAATGTTTAGCGACCATATAGTGGACATGAATATAGCACAATATTCATGTACGACATTTGGTATTTCTTTTGAACAGTATAACAGGTGCGTTTAATATCATTGGTATATAGTACAGACAGGCTCTTCTTTGTTTTCCCAATAAGTGAAGGCGGACAGTTATTGTATTCTGTAAGTTTTCCGTGCTTCATTGAGAAATAATAGGCCATTTGTGTGTGTGTGATTTTTTTATTGTAAATGACATTTTTATATTCTGGGTTAGAGATGAGCGAAGATGGAGCGAGCAACTGTCCAATGGGGAATTCTCCGAGTGGAAAATGTCCGTACCCATATAAGCCCTTATACAATAGTGAGTGATAGCTTTATGTGACTTTCATTGCGTCTGAGTAATATTAACAGATTGAAAAGGTATATTCACGAAAAAAACAGGAAGGGGGCTGAATTACCACTCAAAATATTTATATTATGGATCACTGATAAGCTATGATCGGAATAGTGCTTACACGCATTTGTGAAACTAAGCGCATACGTTCAAAATAATAGAGCGCTAAAAATGGCACCGGAAAGCTGAGATTTGATCATTTTCATCAATTGTTTTGAATCGCCTGATACTAATAGTCAAATCTGCCCGATTCCAATATATACAGGGATGATCAAAATGTGCTGCTGGTTGTGTAGGCCAACTTGGATCTTTCTAACAACTGGATCATTTGTTTTGACAGCAAACGCTCGTTTACGAGTAAGCATATGTGTGAAAAACACAAACTGTGGCTACTAAAGTATTCGTCCTCTAGCAAATAACTCCGCATGTACATTTGGTTCGTATTGATGGAAACTATTATCGGTCTGTTGATTAAAAAATCTGCTAATACTTGAAAACCGATATGTCACGCAGTTGACTATCAATAGAAAGTAGCAGGTATACCAAGCATCCCAGATGTGACAGACTTTGTACAACTTGTCAGGTAAATGGAGATGAAAAACACTTCCTATTGTGCTGTACTGCTTTTAATGCACATCGAGATATATTGTTGAAGAATATTGAGTCTGTTACATCCGATATATCAAACGATGGTCTTTTTATAAAACTGTTAAGTTGTTCAGACCATGGAGGTATAAATCAGAAGGAGACTGTTCCACAAGCCAGGACTGACTGGCCAGCGCTCAGGCCCGCTGAGCTCTTGTGTTTTGAAAAGCCGTCCAGCTGGGCGGCGTGTCTTTCATGTTCAATGTACGCTGCCGCTCTCTGATCCTGCGATTCCTTTCTGTTAAATTAGAAATGGCCGGAAGTGAGGTGTCATCGTGCGCAGTCTCCACAAATTGAAATCACCAAGTGAAAATTATGCGCATATGTCATGTTTATTTATTTCAAATAATTCCCCTTATCACAATATTTGAGTCATGGCAGTATGTCTTGTTGTAGCCAAGTTGACATGGCTTCGTTAGTAGGAACGAACGAAGCCATGTCAACTTGGCTAGTCTTATTGGTGCTGAGCTGCGGGACAGGCTGTCATTTCTCTATCAATATTGTATTTTCTCCTTTTATGCTAACTTCCTCATTTCCAGACATGACCCAAAAATGTGAGCGAGTAGCTATTACTATAGGGAATCGGAAAATCTATGGTTCTTACAGGAGGCTTATCCCGTTCGTGTAAAATAAGCGACTGAAAATATACATATTTCTCCATTTGAAATACATGGTGACTTCTTCCAAACTATGAAAATTGCACAGTTTTAATGACAAAATAACCCACTTTCCGCATTTCAAATCGGGGAAAAGTTATGCTTATGTTAAAGGTCGTAAACAGATCTATATCCTGCTGTTTAGCATTTCCGGGAGGCTTTAACTCAATTTGAATAAAATAGGATTTGGTAAGCATTACTTTGGCATTTTCTCTGTATTTGATGCTTCAAAAAAGCTATTAAGTAATGACCCGGCGTCCGTTTGTGTATACCCCCGTGGGAGCTGATTGCTCGGTGAGTAATCCGCGAATACACAATTGGCAGTGCGATCGTTTAACGGTCGCTTTTGAGATTGACAGGCCCATTGAATGTTATTGTTTTGCCGTTAGAAGATTGCTATTGCAGGTATTTATAATCAAGAAAAAGATATTGCTCAAGTCAGGACAAATTATTGTAAATACCACGAAAAATATATACATGCGGTGTTCCTCACAATGGGAAAAGAACACTTTTTCACGGGGCTATGTAGGCCCGTAGGGACTAATGGTCCTGTATTTTAGCCAGGAAAAACTTCAGCACAGTTGGTACCGTTGCCAGGGTGACTGGTCGTTTATTCAACTGCTTTAGGCTCGAGAGGAAGAGCAGAAGAAAAAAGTCCTCAAGTTATTCAGCTACTGCAGACAGTTTGGTCAACTATTTTGGCTAGATTTTGTGTCACCTGGTCTATATTAGTGAAGTTAAATATTTTCTGCTATTCTTATATATGTTCAGATGTAATTTTTACATAGATTTCCTGCTTTAGAGCATGAATACAAAATGGATACTATCCAGAGGTTGACTCAGAGTGTTTTCCCGAGAGGATGTCATAAATCGCTGGTTGATAAAAACTTTATTTAGAACACTTAACATATACAGAAGAAAATAGTTTAAGGCAGTCTTATCATATGTTTGCCATGTTGGCAAGAAATTCTAATTTTCTGGGTTTCCATTCTTGCAGAAATTGTATACAGGCTATGTTATTTAGGGCTAGCACACAAACATTCTCTCCACTAGACCCTCTATACCATTCAGAAAATAAGACACATGCATGACCTGGGTCAATGGCTTGATTTACTTAGCTGATAGGGTCAATTGATAGGGTCAAAGTTTGAGTCATTATGATTAGACAGCGGTAAGCTATATAACAAGTCTGCATACAACCATTGTAAGAATTTATAACCTTCCAAACTTAACTATAGGGGTGTACTGGCAAGTGGAGATACCGGTACATGTAAATAATATGCCATATGAGGATTTTACATTGTATCTCAATATTCATCATTTGTCATTCACTGCTGAAGGATATTCTTTCTATAATCAAAAGTAAAAATATTTTACAAATATTGGTAACATGCAGAGAAGACATTATTTATCATTTCACCAGGTTGGTTTCATAATAAATGTCTGTCCCATCGGTCACAAGTTATTTTTTTTAAATATTTATATGGGTACAATTACACTATATGCACTATAAATCTTTAGTGAGAGAAATATGTGAGACTATAAATTGTATGGCTTTTCGCCATGGAACTGAACATCAAAGAGTTAGTGGAATTATTCCAACAGCCTATTTTACATTTAAATAGCCCTGTTTCAGTGCCTAAGGCTCTACTTTATATTTGAAGGCAGACTAGCGATATTTAGCATCAGTTTAATGGATAAATATTAATGAATACCCAGCACGGTATCAATAACATAGTTTCCTTAATTCTTTGGAAACAGGAAATGTTAATTAACACATCGCTTGAGAATCTGCCCGAGTGAGATGTTATACCAAAAATATTCGTTATAAAAGCGGAGAATTTCTTTCGTACGTCTCATAACTTGGCGACGGAATTCTGAAAGCAATCTACACAAGATACAACGCAGTCTAACGGCGCAATTTTCACGTGTTTCCAAAGTAACTTGGAATAAAACTGTAAGTTGTAGTTTTTATTTATCATGCTTACCATCTGTCTTGAAATCGAAACAGTTTATTGAAACATTTTACAACAAGAATAACAAAAAATGAATTATAACCTCTAGTCTGCATACAAACGATTGCTATTAAGAAATAGTACACCAGTTAAGCTTACAATCATTACTTCCATTAACTGATGATATGGTGTACCTATAAATACATAAAACGTGATTAATTGTATCATTCTTTTTATACATTTTAATGAAATTACAATTTTCAACTCTTCCACAGACAACCAGGATAATGGACCTGCACATTGAACAGCTGCGGAGACGCTGTCGCTTGTGTGCAGGAACCGACCTATTTACCAATATAACCTGACCGATAAACTGACGGGCGAAATTGTACATAATCGCTTCTTCTTCTCTTCTATTTATATCTCCCTCCGCTCTCTCCTTGTTATTTATTTATTATTTATCTATTTCAAAATATAGCGCTTGTAAACATCTTGAATGAACTAAGAATTTACCGTGAAATTGAAAGTTGATGAGGTTCGAAATCCGTATGAGAAGGGGCCCTTAAACTACAATACTGATCAAACTTCAATCCATCTTACAGATATACAAGTCTTGGAATATGAATTACTTATCTGGTATCGGTAAGCTTTAGAATTTAATTTGTTTCAGTTATCATGATTATTGCACACAATCTTCTTGGTATACATGACAAAAGAGATTATTATAAGGTTAAGGTTTTTATATTGCATTATATCCCATGATATGCATTTGTAAGCTGAGAATCAGTCATCAAATAAAAAACATTTTTACGGACAAGCATTTCTTGCAAAAATCATTAACCGGGCACGTGTACGCTCCGTTACAAAATCTGGTTTTCTACTCCTGGAACTTCTCATGTTGATAAAAAATAATAAGTAATTCAAGTGATCTAAGTCTCTTCAAAACTTCAAAAACTTCTTTTACACAAACTACGCCCGATGGTGATCAACGCAGCGGGAGGTTAATTGGCAATAGCCACTTCGAATACACAACGCTTAATAGGTCGACAGCAAGTCCATGGCACGCATGCGCGTGAAATCGACTACCCCCGAATCAACGGCGGACATGGTCGAGCCAGCTATAATCCCTCAGGTTAATCCGCTATACCCTACTGTGTCGGTATCGTAAATTGAACATTTTCATCACCCCAATCTGCGTCTCCTCCCGATTTATACCTCCATGTTCAGACAAAATAATTACCAGGAATGTAGCAAAATTTGTATTTGACTGCTTCAGTACTACAGATAATTGAATACTGCATAACATTACCATTGTGTAAATCTGTTTAACATATCATTATATATCCGTGCAAATAAGCAAGCAGTTTCCGCCATCAAGTTTTTAATGAGGTATTATGAGTACCCTATCTATTATTTTACTGTGTATATTATGTTATGTCTGTATATTTTGTATGTATATATGCGTGTACATGTATGTATGTATCTATGCGTTTTAGCCCTTTTCTGGGGCACAGTTCATGCAATAAACTATCTATCTATCTATCTATCTATCTATAGCAATGCATTAATCATTAATCATGCCAGTTAACATGGGTGTATCGTTGTTTGGAACATCCGTCCAGGAGGGACGTAGGCCTTTTACATGCTGCTTGAAGCAGAAATATCATTTACATTATATTTTAGCTTGTACTAGCAGGAAATTTGTATATTTAGTGCGTGAAGTCACAGCCTACTCTTGGAGGTAACGATGACATCCGAAGGGGATGGAACGGGGAGGAAAATCTCCGACACATCCCCTACCAGTTTTAAACCTGGCCGTGTCATAATCATGTGGGATTTCCGACTCCAGGTTGCAATGTCCAGAACGTTTAATTGTGTAAAAACAGTCTATGGCATCAGTGCAACAATGCTGTTTTAGCAATTATATCTGCCAGCACGCTAGATACACATCATAATTACAACAAAATATAAACAGAAGTTAACCCACAGACGTGTGAGCAGGAAATAATTTCGCGTCTTGGCAACATCAACACGTATACGCTTGCTTTCGTTCATACTACAAGAATACCCTAGTTATGTATTCTAATTTACAGTATATACCAGATGAGAATTTGGATATGTTCGATCCCATCTCAATGGGTGATCCGGGGGAAGGAGGCGTCGGTTCCCAATGAACAGCGTTGTTTTGGAGATTGAGCTCCAAATACCTGAAGTGGAAAGAAAGTCAGCAAATTGTACTATATTTTAACAAATATACTTTATTCCATTCCTACAAACCAATCAACCAACCAACCGATAAACATCTCACGAGTGGGCAGTCCAACAATATGCCCTAGTTCACTGTTCTTCTCTGACAGCCCGCTAACTTTAGTTTGATACAGTCAACTCATAATATTGTATTAGATACGGTGACGTCACAGGGATATTTTTCTCCCACAGGAAGGTCTGTCGTACTACTGGATGGTGAAAACTTACACGGAGAAGTCAAAGGAAGTGCATGGGTTCATCATACGCACGTATATACACGTGATTTGCTTTGGTTGCACAAACACTATTGCTCACGGTACCCAGACAGCCCTGTTTACCTTTCCGAGGACTGAGAAAATTTACCCATAATCCGCAAAGATCAACATTGAACGGAATTTGAACTATCGACATATGTCGATACTCTGCATATGTGTGATCGATATGTAAACAATTATGGTCCTATTTAAACATATAAACAGCTGTCGGACATACCGGGCGTCTTCCCGTCCAAAGGTAGATCTCGGGACTAATATAAACCAGATGACGGTATTTCCATGTACCGTGTTTGTATGTCTTTTAGGGCATACTTGAAATATTCGTATGGTTGGCCATCCCTGCCAGAATTCGTCATTTAGAGGCTGCCTCTAAATAATATATACCATGGTATAAAATGCCAAGCCTGCCATAATTCGTATTTAGAGGCTGCCTGTAATTATTTTGTACCATGGTATAAAATGCCAGGCCTGCCATAATTCGTATTTAGAGGCTGCCTGTAAATAATATATCAAAAGGTATAAAATGCCAGGCCTGCCATAATTCGTATTTAGAGGATGCCTGTAATTATTTTGACCCCGGCGCGCGCGGTGTAAAGGTTTCCACCGTAACGCTAGGGGCCAAAGGTCAGTTCCGGTCACCTTTAGCGACGTACACCAATCAGAAGCGAGTGTTTCAAATCCGTCACAGAGCTCTCGTCCAATCAGAAGCGAGTATTTTGACCCGGTGCATTATGGGACATATCCAAGGTGGCGGATCCAACATGGCGGCTCCAAAATGGCGGCGTATGTCAGAGCAATAGCACAAAAGCAACATTTGTTTGAACGCATCATTAAACGACGTTAAAGCGCTAAGAAAGTATGTTAAGGCGTTGAGACGGGCGTTAAGGCGTTGAGACGGGCGTTAAGGCGTTCAGACGGGCGTTAAGGCGTTCAGACGGGCGTTAAGGCGTTCAGACGGGCGTTAAGGCGTAACGACTGGCGTTGACGGGCGTCGCTGCATTTCGATGAATTGGTGTCAATTCCATGGAAATCAGAGCTTCTGAGCTAATTCACCAGGGCGTTGAAGCGTTAAGCTAAGCGTTGACGGACGTTACTGTCTATAAAAGCGAGCGTATTTCCAAAAACACGCACAGACGACGTTCAACCGACCTTCGCACGCCGGGGTCAAAGGTCAGTTCCGGTCACCTTTAGCGACGTACACCAATCAGAAGCGAGTATTTCAAATCTGTCACAGAGCTCTCGTCCAATCAGAAGCGAGTATTTTGACCCGGTGCATTATGGGACATATCCAAGATGGCGGTTCCAAAATGGCGGATCCAACATGGCGGCGTATGTCAGAGCAATAGCACAAAAGCAACATTTGTTTGAATGCATCATTAAACGACGTTAAAGCGTTAAGAAAGTGTGTTAAGGCGTTGAGACGGGCGTTAAGGCGTTGAGACGGGCGTTAAGGCGTTGAGATGGGCGTTAAGGCGTAACGACGGGCGTTGACGGGCGTCGCTGCATTTCGATGAATTGGTGTCAATTCCATGGAAATCAGAGCTTTTGAGCTAATTCACTAGGGCGTTGAAGCGTTAAGCTAAGCGTTGACGGGCGTTACTGTCTATACAAGCGAGCGTATTTCCAAAACCACGCACAGTCGACGTTCAACCGTCAACATGACTTATACTTGCTCTGAGTGCGAACGCACGTTCACCAGACATTACGATATGATGCGACACCAGAAAACTATACATGGGATTGAAGACTCTGAGGAGTCTGTTGAGGCGGATGCTGATACAGAGACTGCTGAGAGTGTACCGACTGATACCGAAACAGAGATTGCTGAGATTCTATCTAGTGATGCGGGGAGCTTGACCTCAGATAGTCAGCATACGTCCGTGGAAAGTGAGGCAGAACGTACCTTCTGGGATCGTATTGTGACAGCAGCTATCAATACTTACGCTGCAGCGATTGAGGACGCCGGAGAGGATAATTTACAACAGACGTACACCCAAATGCGCCTCCGCATCAGGAAAACAGCCATGGCGATCTATGAACAGTATACCTTACTACCGCTTGAAATGAAAAGCGATCCCACACACAGGTCCAGCATGAAGACCAAGCGTCACTTGGAAGAGGCTATGGGGCTACCACCCACCGAGGCTCTGGAAAAGGCGATCAGAATGCGCTGTTTCAGGGCATGATGCCCGAAGAATATCCAGGCCTGCCCGACGGCGCTTAGAATAAACGGTTCAGAGCGAACATCGTCGAAGATGGAACATTTTGAAATGGCGACTTCTGATTGGACAAGAATACATCTAACGGACAGGAACGAATATGACAGATGCAAATGGTGGCCTCTGATTGGGCAAGGGTCTTTTTGAGTTGTAAACATAACCAACGCGGCTCCCCCATTGGGGAAAATAAACTATATGGAAAAACTTCTTGTTGTTGTTGTTCTCTCATGTGTCATCCTGGTTGTTGTTGTTGTTCTCTCTCCGGTCTATATCATGGCGTCAAGGCGTTATGTAAGAGCGTTAAGGCGTGTTGACGGGCGTCACTGCATTTCGATGAATTGGTGTCAATTCCATGGAATATCTAGAAAATCAGAACTTCTGAGCTATTTTACCAGGGCGTTGAAGCGTTAAGCTTGGCGTTGGTGGGCGTTGCTACAATATGACACCTCATACGACGCATTCGGACCAAGATTGGAGAACAACACAAAGTATTGGTAGTTCAAGGCAATATCTCTGGACGCCTTACCTTGAGGAAAGAGATTCTGGGTCAAATAGATGACGGACAGATTCTGATGATGGGATCCTTTCCACATACCCCCAAAAATGCCTGTTTTCTCTACTACGGCCAGGCTGCGCATGCGCAGATTGACGCGACTTGCACTTAAAAACATGCCATTCTGACTCTACCCCACACAAGCTTCACATTGATAACTCACACGACCCATTCGAACCGTGAATAGCCCATCTATACCCCCAAACACACACCCACATACCCCCCAAAATGCCTGCTTTCTATACTACGGCCAGGCTGCGCATGCGCAGGCTATTGAACACGGACGAACCATTAGTGTAGTCAAGTGCTCCTCCACGAGAGCTTCAAAATAAGACCTCACTCGACCCCATAGGATCACTAGGGACTCACAACACGTCCAGCCCGTATGGGCCTATACACCCATAGCTATACTTTTTCCAAAAAATTCACCGTTTCGCTCCGCGATACTTCCTATCATGTTCTAAATGACGAGACGTGAAAAACAAATCCAAACAACCCTACCGCAAATGTATAGAAGTACGTTTCCCAGGGGGACAAACATTGATCCTATACCCCCAGTATGGGACTATATGGGTCTTTTTGGGGCTATATCATACTTTTTCAAAAATTTCACCGATTCGCTCCGGGACACTTTCTATCATGTTAGTCTTGACGAGACTAAGAAAACGAGACCCCACAACCTATACCGCAAATGTCGAGAAGTAGGTTTCCCAGGATGGTCCTATACCCCCCATACCCCATATAGGCATTTTCACGTAATTTAGCATAAAGTCCGTGTTCCGTATTTTTTCAGGAAAAATTTTACATGCACCCACCCATGCTTGAAATATACTTCACTTTGATACCTCATACAACTCCATCGGCCCATTAGGAGCTCCCCTAGCTCCAAAACGTCTAGCAGGACCCATACAAGGTCCAGTTTTCGACACTAGGTGACCACATCCCGACGAAATGGCCAGTTTTCGACACTGGACCATTAGGGGCTCCCCTAGCTCCAAAACGTCTATTTTCATACCCTTTGGCCACCGCGCATGCGCAGAATGCCGATAGTTCAACCTCACACCCAGCCCATCAGATGCCCCCTCACATAGGCTTCACTTTGATACCTCACTCGACCCCATTGGACCATTAGGGACTCCCCTACATCCCAAAACGTCTATTTCCATACCCTTGGGCCACCGCGCATGCGCAGAATGCCGATATTTCAACCCCACACCCAGCCTATTAGATGCCCCTTCACGAATGCTTCACTTTGATACCTCACTCGACCCAATCGGACCATTTTATCTACTTTTTCTCCGCGGAAGCTTTTTCCCGCGACCGAATCACCGCCAAAACCGCTGCCAGACCGCATCACCGCGGATGAATACATGGAACTATTTTTGACCTTGAAAAATTGGAACTCTCCTGTGTTGGAGGTAGCTTTTTGGTCAATTTGAAATACTCGCTTCTGATTGGACGAGAGCTCTGTGACGGATTTGAAATTCTCGCTTCTGATTGAACGAGAGCTCCACAAGTAGGTCAATCCAGTCCAATTTGCCCTTTTACTACTACTAGCGTATGAGCTGCATTTTCGGTTTAATTTTTCAGAATCGATTTCTTTGGATTTGCATGCAAAATCGCTATGTGCTTGATGATATGTCAATTGGTCCGTCCGGCTACACAATAGAGCATAGAAATATCTCGGAATATCTTGCCCATCTTTTATACATCAAATTAAGATGTTTTCAATTTCCGTTTTTCATGTGTTTTCTTTGGTGGATATCAAGTGAATGGCATGTAATACAACAGTCATGATGGGTTGTTGGAGTACTTCAAATAAATTCCTGTATCAATTCAAATGCCGAATGGCATGTTTAATTTTAACTGTATAATAAACTGTAAATAATACGTTGTAAGATGAAAATGTGGTTGGTCGTGTTTACATCCTTCTGCCGATAATGTTAGATTGTCGGAATAGTTGAAACGGTATTTGGGAAACCTCTGGAATACGTGGAATAGGTTGGAACATAACGATAACTAGAAACTTATGGATAATTTTAATTGCAATGAGTTTGTATTGGTAACTTTTGTATTAATTAGAATCACAAAATGAGTGAAAGTATATCTGTTAAACATGCTGATGTTTTGAGCAGTTTTTTTGGGGGGGGGATATCATTCTCTTCTCTCGTTTCGTAAAGTATACATGTATATAGTTTTAGGTGTATGACAAAAAGTAAAGAGAGACAATGATTGTAATTTACAAGAACATTTCTTTTGTTTCATTCCTGATGGTATCATGTTGTGGAGAGTTATTTATGAAGTGTTACCTCATTCAGTAGGACAACAGTGAAGGCAGAAGGATTGATAATGGTCTATATATGTCATTTAATGAGCATATTTGGTATATTAAACCAATATTTCTTGTAGTGCATTAAAAGTAGTTGTTCATGCACTTTATCATAGACTCTATTGTTCATCTACCCACAACACTAGCGCTCACTGTTTTCATAGTGAATGTTTAGCAGATACTGGGCCATATTTCATTCTCGGTCGTTTAGCATTCATTATTGTTTAGTTATATTTACCATATCTGTTTGAACCTACGATCTAATTATGTAATTTCTGCCCAGCATGTATATACTTATTAAGCATTACTAAGGGAGTAGAGAACATTCATTTCTAGAGGTTGAATGTTCTTTTAAATTTCAGCATTTTTTTTCAGCAGGTTAAGAGAAGATGATCCAAGGTCAAATTTTCTCCACTTTGTTATATAATACTAAGCACTTATATTTCCTGTTGAATATGTAATAAAAACACGAGGATACCATGCTTTCTTAGAATATATTAGCAGTATAACAGATAAACTAAACCTTTCCGGTCCTATTTCCAGGAGGGGATGGGGGTGGGAAATCGGGGTGGTAGTAAGGAATATTATTGGCGGTTGATTTATAAGCCATTTACAAGTTTATTTTGAGGATTTCAGAGGCGCAGTTTTCAACCTCAGTAGCAGTTTTGTGTCAGCCCTATCACACTATCAAACCACCAGTAAATCGCAAAAATGGTTCTGTTGTGTCTTTTATTGACTTTCGCCCCATTTTGAGATGTCTGGGTACTTTTGTTGGGAAATTCCGCTTGTTTTGAAAAATTCGACAAATCACCATGTTGTAGCCCCATAAGAGCAGCGAAATGAACGTCCTCTGCTCCATTAAGTGTTTGCTTCTGTGCTTGAAAAAGTTTGCTTGTCTTCTCAAAAACGTCGCCATCCATGACATTGTGTGCTTATTATAGACCTACATCTTAGACAGCATTCATAATTTTTCTTGAGCGTTTGAGAGGTGTGGAAATTGGGTTGCCAAATTTAGTTTATACCTGCCACCCCCCACCCCCCCCCCCCCACTCTTTCCAGCTTGCAATGTATCGATGACCGCGCTTCAGTGATACCACAGTTACAAGTGACCCCACCCCTCCCTCAATTCCCTCTTCCAAATTCACTCGCGGGTGGTTGGATGGGTTCCGGTTCCTGTTGCCTCAATGCAGTTTGCTGAGAAGCAACAGGAACTTGATAATGTGATGTCTTGCACTGTAATATCACTTGTCTTTATTGCACCATGTAAGCGTCCTGTCTGTGTCTTGTGCGCTGTCCTTAGTGTTTTATAGGGTGGATGGAGGGTGGATGGTTCCATGCTGCTTCAAAGATTTCTTCTTTGAAGTAGCAGGAACACAACTGGGCTGGGTGGTGCTTAGTTGGTTCGTCGTGATATAGCTGAAATATTGTTGAAAGCGACGTTAAATTCTATTCACTCACTCACTCACTCCAAATTCACTCACTCACACACTCACTCACTCACACTCACTCACTCAGTCACTCATCGCATGTTTCACGGTCCAAGGATGGAACAACGCGGGTGTTGAAGAGAACCCGCATGTAAAACCAGGGTACCCGGATGTTGAAAAGGCCCCGGATGTTGAAGGTCATCCGGATATTGAAAGTCAGTACATGCATTCCATACGTCTAAGGTCTAAGGAAAAATTATAACTCTTCTATGCTCGGAGGTAGTTTTTGCTCATAGAAACCGGAAGTGACATCACACATACGTCACACCCATCCCGTCGGATGCTCCCTCACGTATGCTTTACAATAATACCTCGCTCGACTCCATCGGACCACTAGTGGCCCGCTTAGATCCCAAAACGTCTATTTCCATATACTTTGTCTACTGCGCATGCGCATAATGACGTCAGTTCCACGTTTCAGCCATACTGTCGGATACTCTCTCACAAGTGCTTCACATTGACACCTCACTCGACCCAATCGGACCAATAGTGGCCCACCTGGACCCCAAAACGTCTATGCACTTTGTCTACTGCGCATGCGCAGAATGACGTCAGTTCCACGTTTCAGCCATACCGTCGGATGCTCTCTCACAAGTGCTTCACATTGGCACCTCACTCGAACCAATCGGACCAAAAGGGGCCCCTCTCGCCCCCTAAACGTCTATGTCCATACACTTTGTCTACTGTGCATGCGCAGAATGACGTCAGTTCCACGTTTCAGTCATACCGCCGGATGCTCTCTCACAAGTGCTTCACATTGACACCTCAATCGACCCAATCGGACCAAAAGGGGCCCCTCTCGGCCCCTAAACGTCTATGCCCATACAGTTTCTCTACTGCGCATGCGCAGAATGACGTCAGTTTCACGTTTCGCTGGATGCTCCCTCGCGTATGCTTTACAATCATACCTCACTTGATGCAATCAGACCACTAGAGGCCCGCCTAGACCCCAAAACGTCTATTTCCGTACCATTTTCTCACAATTCCGTCTGCGCATGCGCAGGATTTTGAAACCAAACAACACACTAGTCCAGGCGCATGCTCCTCCATGTATGCTTCAAATTGATACCTCACTCAACTCCATCGGACCATTAGTGGCCCCTCTCGGCCACAAAACATCTATTTGCATAAGTCTTTGTCTACTACGCATGCGCAGAATGATGTCAGTTCCACGTTTCAGTCATCCCGCTGGATGCTTCCTCACGTATGCTTTACAATGATACCTCATTCGACCCAATCTGACCAATAGTGGCCCCTCTAGGCCACAAAACATCTATTTGCATAGACTTTGTCTACTGCGCATGCGCAGAATGACGTCAGTTGTACGTCCCACCCCTTACTTCGGATGCTCCTCCATGTATGCTTCACATTGATACCCCACTCGACTCCATCGGACCACTAGTGGCCCCTCTCGGCCACAAAAACATCTATTTGCATAGTATTTGTCTACTGCGCATGCGCAGAATGATGTCAGTTCCACGTTTCAGTCATTCCGCTGGATGCTTCCTCACGTATGCTTTACAATGATACCTCACTCGATGCAATCGGACCAATAGAGGCCCTCTAGACCCCGAAACGTCTATTTCCATACCATTTTCCCACAATTCCCTGTCTGTGCATGAGCAGAATGTTGAAAACAAACAACACACTAGCCCAGGCGCATGCTCCTCCATGTATGCTTCACATTGATACCTCACTCGACGCCATCGGACCTGTAATGGTCCACCTAGACCCCAAAACGTCTATTTCCATACCCTGTTTCCACTGCGCATGCTCAGAATGACGTCAGTTGTACGTCCCACCCCTTACTTCGGATGCTCCCTCACGTATGCTTTACACGGATACCTCACTCGATCCAATCGGACCAATAGTGGCCCCTCTCGGCCACAAAACATCTATTTGAATAGACGTTGTCTACTGCTCATGCGCAGTATGATGTCAGTTCCACGTTTCAGTCATTCCGCTGGATGCTTCCTCGGGTATGCTTTACAATGATACCTCACTCGATGCAATCGGACCAATAGAGGCATGCCTAGACCCCAAAACGTCTATTTCCATACCATTTTCCCACAATTCCCTGTCTGCGCATGCACAGCATGTTGAACACAAACAACACACTAGTCCAGGCGCATGCTCCTTCATGCATGCTTCACATTAATAACTCACTCGACTCCATCGGACCACTAGTGGTCCATCTAGACCCCAAAACGTCTATTTCCATACCTTTTTTCCACTGCGCATGCGCAGAATGACGTCAGTTGTACGTTTCGCTGGATGCTCCCTCGCTTATGCTTTACAATCATACCTCACTTGATGCAATCGGACCACTAGAGGCCCGCCTAGACTCCAAAACGTCTATTTCCGTACCATTTTCTCACAATTCCGTCTGCGCATGCGCAGAATGTCGAAAACAAACAACACACTAGTCCAGGCGCATGCTCCTCCATGTATGCTTCACATTGATACCTCACTCGACTCAATCGGACCATTAGTGGCCCCTCTCGGCCACAAAACATCTATTTGCATAAGTCTTTGTCTACTACGCATGCGCAGAATGATGTCAGTTCCACGTTTCAGTCATCCCGCTGGATGCTTCATCACGTATGCTTTACAATGATACCTCATTCGACCCAATCTGACCAATAGTGGCCCCTCTAGGCCACAAAACATCTATTTGCATAGACTTTGTCTACTGCGCATGCGCAGAATGACGTCAGTTCCACGTTTCAGCCATCCCGCTGGATGCTCCCTCACGTATGCTTTACAACGATACCTCTTTTGATGCAATTGGCTCACTAGTGGCCGACCTGGAACCCCCAAATTGGTACGAAACAAATACCTTTGACGCATTTGCGTACACTTCGCCATCGATAAGATAGCTTGCGAATCGTGTGTCTCCATTATCGCGGAGTGATATCCGGTGTTTTACCGGATTCTGTTCGGCCTTTATCCGGCGGAGGACAGACTCGAAAACTCTAATAAACTACAGGTTTTCATACATACTTCGGAAACAGATATTGCCTGGGCTTACAAAATATATATGTATGAATAACTTTCGTATCATCCAAGAGCGTGGTAGATCTGTAATTTTGAACAAGTAGATCATCACATGACTCGAAAATGGCGGGTTACGTTGGGGTTACGTCGGTAGACTTTAGCGGATTGGCTGACGAAGTCACGTGGTATTGATTTCTGGAAATTCCCTCTAGCAGTTGCCCATTCTCGTCTCGCGAGACTCCCTACTGCGAGAAAGAGTCTCACGTGTAAATGGGAGCCATCCCCCAAAAATTTGGGGGGTGAGTAGGCGGCGTATGATTTTCACCGTCTGTATCCGGCTTGTCATTGACCTGCTGACTCCGCCGAGTTAAAAGCGAATTGCTAAACATAACGTGGGCTATATAATTGGAAAATGACTCTTTCCGTTTCGGAGCATATCAATCGCGAACAAATTATTGTCGGTATGTATACTTGGCCGTGAAAGCGAGTTATCTAATACAGGAAGTAGTTCGCACAGTTCCGATCCATTCTCAAAGAGAGCCGTGTCTACCGCAAGACGGTACATCTTCGGAAAATTTATTACCTATGCCAGGTTCTTAATTAGCGTGACATGTACTTGATCAGGGCAAGGCAGTTGCAGCATTTTTGTTCTTCATTCACTACATAGTACTGTTCATACGCCCTATGATATGTACTTTTGTTGCTATCATTATGCAAGTTTTGTTGTTAAACAAATAAAACTGAACGTTGAACTTTATTTATGGCCTACTCGTTTGAAGCAGCAGACATAAATTTAGTTGACCTAGATTTTGCATTGAAGATCCACCATTGAAACGCGGAAAACAACGAATTACGTCAATTATACCGTATTTTCGCCTGCATGTTGTCTGATCGTACTATTCTTGTTTATCTGATGATGCTAAACAATAATGATCTTGTGATCTTTGGGTTAGGTTATAAATTTTCTGAAGATGTACCATTTTGCGTGTCTACCCGCGGGAGAATAGTCCCGGTCGAGCAAGTGATGTCATGCTGCCTCCCTTTGAGATTGGAGATTCAAAAATGTCACCAGTTTACATGAGAGTCGCTTTGGTCTCCCGCGGGTAGACACGGCTCTCTTTGAGAATGGCAGTTGCCGAAAGTAGTCTGAAATGGATACACACGATCCCAGGGTCAGTCTTACCGCGTATAGATGACCGAAATGGTAACAGGTTGACCTGTGACGCTGAGGGTTCCCCACTGGCCATTTAACATAAGCCTATAGATGGCAATATTGTCGGAGACCATGTTTCGGGAGATTGACATTGGGAGTCACTCTGGTCTTAGCCTTATTACTGGACCGTCACGTGACCGGAAGTCACCTTTGATCTTTTATCCCGAGTGTGACCTTCGACCTTTGACCCGGAAATGACCTTTGACGGCTTCTGATGAGAGCTCTGTGACCTCCCCGTGACCTCCCCTCATTTGCATAAATAGGACCCAATTTAGCCTTTTACTACTACTGTCGCGTGCCAAGGATGTCGCTCGGATTTCGCCCCAATTGACACGTAGGCCTACAGTGGGTACTGCAGCATTGAGTAATAGGAGGGCTATTTTATGGCTGTTTTTTTCACACAGCTTCATCCAAACTTGTGTGAACAAACGGGCTGCATATTATTCTATCATTCTGCGAAAACTTACTTCCATGATGAGGTGAGTTTGTAATAAACAAGATAAACAGACAAAATATGCTGAACGGCTAATATTATTTTCCCAACTTTGGCGTTTTACACAAGGAATATGTGATATGTTATAGAAATACTTGCCTGATTTTGGTTAATGTAAGCAATTCTTTGCTACGATCGCAAACCCATCGTGTAAAATGCTAACAAGTGGCACAGTACTCTGTAGCATGTTTTTGCAGAATGGAAATAATATTTAATGTGTACATATAAATGTGGGAATATCTGCGTTGAATGCTTTTCAACGAACAGGTTCACCTGTAGAGAGACGGATACGTATACGTGCATGTAGACACACGATTTGTCATTTTCTTTTCTCAACCTTGTCGATCGTCATTCATGTTGATTATGCCCCCCCCCCCCCTCTAACTAGAGGGGGGCATATAGCGATCGCTTTGTCCGTCCGTCCGTCCGTCTGTCCATCCGTCTGTCCGTCCGAATTGCTTGTCCGCGCAATATCTCGGTTAATATTTGATGGACAGGATTGAAACTTGCATGGAATGTGCCCAGTGCCTCGTAGTTGTGCAGCGTAGAGTTTTTTTTCCGAGTTCCGGTATAATTTTCAAGAGTTATGGCCCTTTTTCTGAAATCTCTGTGAATTGGACTTGTCCGGGCTGGATCTTGGTTAATATTGTATGGACAAGTATGAAATTTGCACGATATGTGGCCAGTGCCTCACAGTTGTGCAGCGTAAAGTTTCTTCACGTTTCGTTTACATTTTCAAGAGTTATGGCCCTTTGTTCTTGAAATATCCATGAATTGGGACTTGTCCGGGCTGGATCTCGGTTAATATTGTATGGACAATTATGAAATTTGCAGGATATGTGGTCAGTGCCCTGTAGTTGTGCAGCGTGAAGTTTTTCCACGTTTCGCATATATTTTCAAGAGTTATGGCCCTTTTTTCTTCAAATCTTTGTGAATTGGGACTTGTAGGGCTGGATCTAGGTTAATATTGTATGGACAAGTATGAGATTTGCATGATATGTGGTCAGTGACCCGTAGGTGTGCAGCATGAATTTTCTCTGCTTGCTGTTATATTTTCAAGAGTTATGGCCCTTTGTTTATCAAATCTAAGTGAATGGGATATATTTATTTTTCCAGGCTGGATCTCGGTCCATAACCGATTTGATCCAGGAAAATGGCTATATTATATGTTATTCTACATTCCAAAGCAGACAACATAGATCCTGAAGTATGAAATTGCCCCAAAAATAGTGAATTGGGTGCGAAATTCAAAGTTCACTGATCGCTTGTAATTTCACCACAATATACTCCCAAGGAATGTAGGTCTCATAACCAGGTCACATTTTCGGATTTGGCGAAGCCCTGGCGACCATCTTGCATCGAAACATTGTATTATCACTTGTTGGTTGATAGTTGGAATTATGTGAGGCATGGCAAAAAAAGTGATTGAAACAGAATTTTTATAATTTGTGAGGCATGGCAAAAAAAGTGATTGAAACAGAATTTTTATAATTATCCAAATTAGGCCACCAACTAATAAAGAACAGAACAATGGCGGGGCAGTGTCGGATTAAAGCGGAAGGGGGGGGGGGCATACAATTGAGCAATCTCTGATGGCTTCCTTCCTGTGTTCAGTTTTCAGCATTCCTTCGTTGATGACATATTGCCTCGAAATTTGAAGAACACCTCATCCAATTCAGAAATTGCTCTCTTTAAAGTTTATAGTTTCCTTTTCCATTAAATTGAATTTAAATATCATTATTTTGATAGCTGCACAGAAACATGCACAGCAGACATGTAGACATAAAACTGGATTTGTCTGGGACCTCCCGATTGAAGTCTCGTGACAATTAATATTTTTTATCTCCTAGGGGTGTCATATAGTTTGGGATTAGGTGCTAGGAATCACATTGGTATTGTTGGATTCTGAAGTATCATGATCAATTCCAGAAAAAAAGTATTGATGAAATTCACTTTAGAAATCCTCCTGGAAATAAACATGTAAAACCTTTCAAACCTTAATCTGGCAGATAGCCAGAACGAAAGTTTCACACGAATTTATGTTCTATATGCAAGATTGGTTTTAATATTAGCCATTTTAGAATAATTTTCTCTTTCATTTTCCAAGACTCTAAATTAGCTATAAATACCAGGATTATATTGCTTCGAACTTCAATGTCTTCCATTTTCTTGCTGCCCCACTGAACCAGCCATACATCTGTCTTCATGTATGTCAAGGATCTTTGAGTGGCAAATCCTTAGTGGAACATCCATCAGACATCAGGATGTCACTTTTCTGTTCAAAATTATTTAATCACTGTGCTTTGGATAGACCTGTAGGTGAATCACGCTGAAGGCTGATCCGTTTTAACAATCCATCTACAGGGATGCTATGAGAGGTATCGGGTGTATAATTTTGACTTTGCCATGTGGAGGCAGGGTGTAGTTTAAGCTTCAGTATGATGGGGAATTAGGGATAAATGCAACTTATCATCCTTACTATATTGAACACTTGTCTGCGTCTAGAAAGCAGATATTGTAAGTTGTTTTCCATGGTAACATTGTCTCATACGCATACCACCTTTTACCCTAATGCATAGTTTAATCATGCATCATATCTCAGCTGGATCACACTCTGCAACCATATTCCACATGTATTTTACATGTATCTGGAAGATGTGACATGTGGATTAAAACTGTCTGGTATATATGATGATGACACTCACATGACTTCAACTCACATGACATCGTCTCATGGTATATCAACTTACATCAAGTCTCATGGTATATCAACTTACATGACATCAACTCATGTGCAAGCCACATGACATCAACTCACTTAACATCAACCCTCATGACATCAACGCACATGACATCATTCAATGGCTGCACATGACATCAACTAACATGACCTCAATGCACATAACACATTTGAACGTGCAAATTGCTCATTTTTGCTTCTTTTTTTTCTTTTGGAACAGGGTGTCCCAATTTACAGGCTGAAAATCTCCCATTTTTATATGCCCGCCAAAAGGCGGACGTATTATGTGATGGCGGTTTCCGTCCGTCTGTCCATCCCTCGTGTCCGGCCTATATCCGAGACAGTTTTCTATCTACAGTTCTAATTTTTGGTAAGTGGATACCCTACGGGGAGACGATGTGTCGCGTACCAAAATCAAGGTCGAGGTCAGAGGTCAAAGACAGGAAAGCACTGAAGTGTTCGTGTCCGGTCTATATCTGTGAACGTTTCTATCCACAGTTGCAGTTTTTTGTGAGGGAATACACTAGGTGGAGACGATGTGTCGCGTACCAAAATTGAGGTCGAGATCAGAGGTCAAAGGTCACTGTTGCCTAAAATCAGGAAATCATTGATCATTGACAGTTTTCTATCTACAGTTCTAATTTTTGGTGAGTGGATGCCCTAGGGGGGAATGATGTGTTGCATACCAAATGTAGGTCGAGGTCAGAGGTCAAAGGTCAGTGTGACCGAAAAATCAGGAAATCATTAAAAATTTCGAATTTTTTGTGAGTGGATTCAATAGGGGGTAATGAAGTGTCGCATACCAAAATGTAGATCAAGGTCAAAGTCAAGGTCACTGTGACCCCAAAATCGTGAAATTGTTAAAACTCATGATTTTTTTAGTCAATTGAGAAATTACAGGGAGCCGTTTCGTCATGTACCAAAATTTAGGTCCAGATCAATAGACAAGGTCACTGCGACCCCAGAATCAAGGTCAAAGATCAGTGTGACCTAAAAATCAGGAAATCATTAAAAATTACTAATTGTTTGTGAGTGGATTCAATAGGGGGAAATGAAGTGTCGCATACCAAAAATTCGGTCAAGGTTAAAGTTCACTGTGACCCAAAAATCAGGAAATTATTAAAAATAACATTTTTTGTGTCAGTAGATACATTAGGGGGACACGATCTGTCACATACCAAATTGTAAGTCAAGGTCAAGGTCACTGTGACCCCAAAATCGTGAAATTGTTAAAAATCATGATTATTTGTGTCCATTGAGAAATTACGGGGAGACAGTTTGTCAAGTACCAAAATTTAGGTCAAGGTCAATAGTGTAGGTCACTGTGACCCCCAAAATCATGAAATTCATTAAAATCATGATTTTTGTGTGTCCATTGATAGATTGAGGGAATGTGTCGTGTACCACAATTTAGGTCAAGGTCACTGTGACCCCAAAATCAATAAATCATTAAAAGTCACATTTTCATATGTCTGTCGAAGACGTAGTCGTGTAATGCGATGTTGCGTTCTGTCCATTCATCCATTAACATTTGTTGTCCATGCGATGTCTCTATAGTTTTAATGTATGTATTGGTACCAAACTTTGAGTATACCTTACTCGCATGGCAAAGAGGAGCCATACATTTTGAGATCAATTTGACTCAAAGGTCAAGGTGACAGTCCCTCAAAACTGAATCAAGTTTAGCTGTCTCTATGTGTTACATGTATATGTAGGTTGGAATATTTCAGAGTTCTCTCCCATACATGTACATGGCATTTGTCCTGTGGAGTTGTCTCCCATGTTTGAAACAGGCACATTTAGTTAAACTGTTGTGAAATTAAAACCATACATTTACTTATTTAACGGGGAGAGGGGTCCTTTATGAACTTCATACCTGTTTATTAACTCAAGAACAAATATTTACTTCATCACTTTCTTCTTCCTTCATCAGGACTGCACAAATTGAAAAGTCTGCTTAACCCAAATATGGGTTA
Source organism: Hanleya hanleyi (assembly GCA_036873755.1). NCBI lineage: Eukaryota > Metazoa > Mollusca > Polyplacophora > Lepidopleurida > Hanleyidae > Hanleya > Hanleya hanleyi. The sequence goes on along the minus strand of JAVTVY010043470.1, from coordinate 198,211 downwards.
CGCTAAAAATTTTTGGGTAACCCTTTTTGCATAACCCATCACTATTGTATACAGGTTAATATCCGTAATTCAAGTGAACTAAAAATGGGTTACACATAATGAAAATTGCGTAACCAAACCTATTGTTCGTGCAATTTGTGCAGCCCTGTTCATGAAAAATTCTCTCGCCTGAAAGGAATCCATTTGCAGGAAAACTGCTATTTTCTTGTGTTTGACTATTGTTGATTTCAGTATTGGATATGTGAGCTCTTGACTCTTGATTCAAGGTCAACTTGTTACCAAGAGATAAGCTCATTATGTCTCCCCCAACTATGTTGGGGGGAGACATCTAGTGTTTGTGCTGTCTGTCTGTCTGTCTGTCTGGTTGGATGTCTGGATGTCTGGATGGATGTCTGTCCGTCCCCTTGCCTTGTCTGCAAGATATCTTGAGAACTACTGGATGGAATTTCACCAAACTTGGATGGAAGCTTCATTGGGATAGCCCCCTCATTTGATTAGGTTTTGGTGTATGTGCGTGCATTCATCCGTGTCCGTCCGTCCGTCCATCTACTTGTACATGTATATACAGGCCTTGTCTGCAAGATATGTTGAGAACTACTGGACGGAATTTCACCCCACTTGGATGGAAGCTTTAGTGGGATAGCCCCCTCATTTGATTAGATTTTGGTGTGTGTGCGTGCATTCATCCATGTCCGGTGTCCGTCCGACCGTCCATCTACTTGTACATGTATATACAGGGCTTGTCTGCAAGATATCTGGAGAACTACTGGATGGAATTTCACCAAACTTGGATGGAAGCTTCATTGGGATAGCCCCCTCATTTGATTAGGTTTTGGTGTATGTGGGTTCATTCATCCGTGTCCGGTGTCCGTCCGTCCGTCCATCTACTTATACATGTATATACAGGGCTTGTCTGCAAGATATCTGGAGAACTACTAGATGGAATTTCACCAAACTTGGATGAAAGCTTCATTGGGATAGCCCCCTCATTTGACTAGGTTTCGGTTTGTGTGCATGCGTTCATCCGTGTCCGGTGTCCGTCCGTCCATCTACTTGTACATGTATATACAGGCCTTGTCTGCAAGATATCTTGAGAACTACTGAACGGAATTTCACCACACTTGGATGGAAGCTTCAGTGGGATAGCCCCCCTCATTTGATTATGTTTTGGTGTGTGTGCGTGCATTCGTCCATGCCCGGTGTCTGTCCGTCCGTCCATCTACTTGTACATGTATATACAGGGCTTGTCTGCAAGATATCTGGAGAACTACTGGACAGAATTTCACCAAACTTGGATGGAAGCTTCATTGGGATAGCCCCCTCATTTGATTAGGTTTTGGTGTATGTGCGTGCATTCATCCGTGTCCGGTGTCCGTCTGTCCATCCATCTACTTGTACATGTATGTACAGGCCTTGTCTGCAAGATATCTTGAGAACTACTGGACGGAATCTCACTCCCCTTGGATAGAAGCTATAGTGGGATAGCCCCCTCATTTGATTAGGTTTTGGTGTGTGTGCGTGCATTCATCCATGTCCGGTGTCCGTCCGTCCGTCTACTTGTACATGTATGTACAGGCCTTGTCTGCAAGATATCTTGAGAACTACTGGACGGAATCTCACTCCCCTTGGATAGAAGCTATAGTGGGATAGCCCCTCATTTGATTAGGTTTTGGTGTGTGTGCGTGCATTCATCCATGTCCGGTGTCCGTCCGTCCGTCTACTTGTACATGTATATACAGGGCTTGTCTGCAAGATATCTGGAGAACTACTGAACAGAATTTCACCAAACTTGGATGGAAGCTTCATTAGGATAGCCCCCTCATTTGACTAGGTTTTGGTGTGTGTGCCTGCATTCGTCCGGTGTCCGTCCGTCCGTCCATCTGCTTGTACATGTATATACAGGCTTTGTCTGCAAGATACCTTGAGAACTATTGGATGGAATTTCACCAAACTTGGATGGAAGCTTCATTGGGATAGCCCCGCATTTGATCAGGTTTTAGTGTATGTGTGCATGCATTCATCTGTGTCCGATGTCCGTCCAACCGTTCATCTACTTGTACATGTATATACAATGAAAATCGCTTCTTTGTAATTAATATTTTTAGATACGCAGCTTTGTTTAAGATGCTTATTGCTACATTCATTTTATAGCACTTTCCCTTAAATTATGTGCCCATTCAAGGCAAGGTGGGAGGTTGGGGGAGACGTATGTTTTTGCCCAAAAAAACAACCAGCATAGGCTTCATGCCGGAGCGGCAACTCAAGGGTCAAAGCGGAACCTCTAGTTTTAGTTTATCATTCATTGAAGCTAAATTTTTTACCATTAACAGAGAAGACTGTGATCGAATATACAACCTGGCAACATTCCTATTGTACAGATTTATACACTCTGAAATCTCTCATAAATATCGCCAGAAAAAAATATTTATGAAATAATTATTCTTTAAAGAGACATTTTAAGTTTGCTTTATTTTAATTGAAACATTATGTAAATAATTATGGTAGACAGTAAAACTCAAATGCACACACATTGTGTAAACAGAAATCAAGGGAAAAAACTCTTACTTGTGATCAATATTAAAGATAACTGCAGAATTTATTACCCGAATTTTCAACATCAGGAGTCCCTCTTATTGAAATCTTCTTTATTTCTTTTACACTGATTGAAGATATGGATTCTCTGTCCACGGCGACGAATTTTGTATGTCCGTCGTCCTCAAGCTACGAGTATAATATTGGTCGACAGTCTGTGTTGTTGTTGTTGTTGTTGTTGTTGTCGGGAGTGAAGACGTGAAGCGCTCGACCACTTCGCTCAAAAGCGTTTCATCAGATAAATGGATGGTTAAATGAATTGGTTGATGAGTAAACAACTGATCCATAAACTGAAACCACGATGGCTTTGGTACGCGACTGTCAAAAGTGCCGGAGTTAAAAATTTACTGCCACGTGCTTGACACGAGGGAATCCTCGCTAGAAAAGGACTGTGCCTCGTTTTGAACTACGGCTTTCCCAAGAATGTGAACCAAGATGGCGGCTCTTCAGTCGCCTTCTCGCTGACTCGCGCTGTGAAGGTTCATTCGTTTTACTTAGATTTGCTTACTTATTTCTTTTACGAACAATAACTACTGATAATTAAAATACATGCGGCATTATTTATTTCCAAAATATTGATGCGGGCGGGTCATGCGAAACAACCTATCAACTGACAACTGGTATGTTGTGGGAAAACTCAAATTTTTTTCGTGCGCTTCGCGCACAAACAGCAAAAATTGCAAAACTCAATTTTTTTAATCAAAACTCAATTTGAAATTTTTCTGCAAAACTCAATATATATTGTTTTTCATCGTGGTAACCACGATGAAAAAACGGCTAGAAAAACCCCTGGTTACGTGAAATATTCAGGAATTTGGAAGCAGGTTTTACGATTTTTCGAACGTTTGTCTTGGAGCACACGAAACAAATTTGTTGTCAAATCGCGCATTTTTCATCGATTATTTCTGTTCCTCTCCCGATTTCATTTTACCCTTACTACAAAACATACCAACAGTCCATATAGTCAGATTCATTTAAATTTTGGCTTTCTGAAAATGTATAGTTTTAATTAGGTTTTACTCAAAATAAACGCAAACATTGCAAAAGTAATCCACCACATGGGAACTTCCTGAGGACAGCGATGACACGCTGAAAGACGGTTCTATGGGGCAGCGTGCGAGGCGCTCAAAGGCGGTTCTATGGGGGAGCGTGCAAGGCGCTCAAAGGCGGCCGTATGGGGTAAAGAGTTAATACAGCCAGTACCAGAAGCCTATTGAAAGTCGGTGTAATCGGATGTGTTTTTCAGGAGTTATGCCCCTTTATACATGTCTGTCTGTCTATATCCTTGTAAACACATTATCTCACAAAGTCCTTCACTCACAACAATGAAACTTCATACAGTTGTTTAATGCAGCTAGTACCAGAAGCCTATTCAAAGTCGGTGTAATCGGATGTGTTTTTCAGGAGTAGGTAATCACTGCTCTATTGCTATATTGTTTTGTCTGTCTATGATCTATATCATACAGGTAAAATTATGCCCACCCCAAATATGTGAGTTGTTGGGGTCAGAAACATTATTTCCACAGTTGCTCTGGGCCCGGCCCGAGGGGTCCCGATGGCGACAGCCTACTCAGGTCACTGTTGCCTAAAATCAGGAAATCATTGATCATTGATAGTTTTCTATCTACAGTTCTAAATTTTGGTGAGTGGATGCCCTAGGGGGAAACGATGTGTTGCATACCAAATGTAGGTCGAGGTCAAAGGTCAGTGGCACCGAAAAATCAGGAAATCATTAAAAATTTCTAATTTTTTGTGAGTGGATTCCATAGGGGGAAATGAAGTGTTGCATACCAAAAGGTCGAAGGTCAAGGGTCACTGTGTCCCCAAAATTAGGTCAAGGTCAGTGTGACCCCAAAATTATGACGATGTGTCGCGTACAAAAATGAAGGTCGAGGTCAGAGGTCAAAGGTCACTGGCCTGAAAAACAGGAAATCACTGAAGTGTTCGTGTCCGGTCTATATCTCTGAATGTTTTCTATCCACAGTTGCAATTTTTTGTGAGTGGATACATCAGGTGGAGACGTTGTGTCGCGTACCGAAATTCAGGTCGAGGTCAGAGGTCAAAGGTCACTGTTGCCTAAAATCAGGAAATCATTGATCATTGATAGTTTTCTATCTACAGTTCTAATTTTTGGTGAGTGGATGCCCTAGAGGGAAACGATGTGTTGCATACCAAATGTAGGTCGAGGTCAAAGGTCAGTGGTACCGAAAAATCAGGAAATCATTAAAAATTTCTAATTTTTTGTGAGTGGATTCCATAGGGGGAAATGAAGTGTTGCATACCAAAACGTCGAAGGTCAAGGGTCACGGTGTCCCCAAAATTAGGTCAAGGCCGAAGGTCAAGGTCAGTGTGACCCCAAAATTATGAAATTGTTAAAAATCAAGATTTTTTTGTGTCCATTGATACACTGAGGGAAGATGTGTCATGTACCAAAATTCAGGTCACGGTCAAAGGTCAAGGTCACTGTGACTCCAAAATCAGGAAATCATTAAAAATAACTGTTTTGTTTTGGCAGTAGATACATTAAGGGACATACCAAAATGTGAGTCAAAGGTCAAGGTCATTGTGACCTCAAATTCAAGAAATCATTAAAAGAAACATTTTCAATGCCTGTCGAAGAGGAGGTCATGTAATGCGATATTGCGTTCTGTCCAGTCATCCATTAACATTTGTTGTCCATTTGTTGTCTGGTTTCAAGGTATGGATTGGTACCAAACTTTGGGTATACCTTACTTGCATGGCAAAGAGGAGCCATATTTATTTTGAGATCAATTTGTCAAAGACCAAGGTCACAGTCCCCCAAAACTGAATCAAGTTTAGCTAACTATATGCGTTAGGTTGGAATATTCAGAGTTGTCTCCCCTACATGTATATGGCATTTGTCCTGTGGAGTTGTCTCCTATGTTTGATACATGTAAGAAACAGCTACATTCAGTTAAACTGTTGTGAAATATAAACCGTACATTTATTAATTTAACGAGGAGAGGGGTCCTTTATGAACTTGTACCTGTTTATTAACTCAAGAACAACGGTTTACTTCATCACTTTCTTCACATTTTTCTTCCTTCATGAACAATTTTCCCTCGCCTGAAAGGAATTCATTCAAAGGGAAACTACTATTTCCTTGTGTTTGACTATTGTCGATTTCAGTGTGGGATATGCGAGCTCTCGGCTCTTGTTTCAAGGTCACCTAGTTACCAAGAGTTAAGACCATTTTAGTTTATCATTCAATATAAGATGTGAAATATGTTACGGTACATTCTCAGAAGCACAAAATCGTAGACCGTTCTCTGGATTGCTAGCTACCAATTGGGATCAAGGCCATTAAACAACCTTGAAATTCAGACCAGTGTAATTCCAGATATATGGGCGTATATTGAAGCCCCTTGGGCTCTTGTTTATTATTTTCCCCCTAAGCCAAGGTCATTGTTTTCATTGAACGACCTCCGTTGAATGGTGATGGGAGCACTGCGATCACATATACATCTCATGATCTCCCCTCAGCTCCCCCTCCCCTTTGATTTTAGCCCTCCGAATTTTGTAGCATGAATTGTAACGACACACCACGGAACCAAGAGTTCATTTTCCATTGTAAGTGCATTGAATTTATATAATTTATTCTCACCTTCCAATATGCCATTTTGTGTCAGTACTTCCAAACTGACTTCATTACGGCAGAAAAACAAGCGATGTCACAGAAGGGGCAAAACTGCGTTAACTTCGCGGCAGAAATAAAGCATGATGAATTATTTTAACAGAAATTCCTCCCAAGCATTCGTGTATTACAATAATTTATTCGTTAGTTTTTAGTCTTTAACGATAAATTCTCAATTTACCGTAACAAGGGCAGAGGTTGCATGTTGCCGGTTTTCCGCCACAAAACACAGGCACTTCGCGTCGACGTGAGGCAGGTATTATACGGGTTCAAATAGAGTTCCAACAGAGCAAAGAAGTTGAAAAATTTTCAGCGTACGACAAATATGTTTCATTTGTGTTCGTGTTGAGATTTTCTCGCTTACTTTGGTAAAGCGGAACCACGTGTTGAGATTTAAAAAAATGGCGCTGAAATCATTGTCGGGAACCCTTCATCGAAAAACTAGCAGTTCATTGCCACAGATATCTGGCGGTACTCAACAGCGAATTTTGTCATATGATGGGAGACAACTCTGTTAAAAAAAAATGTTACGACAGTCAACGAACAGAAAAATAATCTCTGCAAGAGCTTCCTGAGTGTGTTTCATTTTCACTGGATATCACATTGACGAGACGCGGTGTCTGCAGCTAAAACAAACATACGGAAACCCGGGAAGTGGCAGAGATGACATGAAGAGTGGGCTCTCACGGACTTTCATTGGCATAGAGACGGAGATGACACGAACAACAACAACAACCTTGTACATTGTAAAAAATTCGTTTTCATCGGGAATACCACGATGAAAAAACTGTCTAAAAAAACCCCTGCACATCCGGGTCTTACATGTATGAAAGAAAAACAAAGCCACATGGTCAAACCTTTATATATGACAACATAGCTGACTGGTGCTGTTTTCTGCTGTTCCTGAAATTTTTTCGCCAATGTGGGTTTTTTGGTGATCGAGCAAATAAATACAGGTATTCGCGTATACAGGAAAGCCCCAAAAACACGACAGGGCATTAAATTCACCCGAAGATCGCAAACATTCGAAGAGGTTCAAGATGCATGCATTGTGATTTGTCCGTCAGAACTCCGTTTCCTTTGCGTAGCGAAGTCAGGTGTGGAAAAAAGAGCTTTAAAAAAGAGAGCAATAACTCTGGTCACCTGCTAGTGCTAGGCTAAAATTAATCAGAGGGTCCGCTTGAGTACGTGAGTGAATTCAATCAAGTATGTTGACTATGCGTTTTTGGATCCCACCCGTTGTGAGCCTCGATGCGGGAACGCACTCAGCGACCTAGAAACGTGGCACAAGTTTACAGCCTTGCCAGTCAGAACAACAGGTCTTTTTTCCTTATGTGCGACTAAACAGGGGTAACAATTTAAGTTTATATATTTTATTTTGATGAGTGCATCAAACCCATTTGAGGCAAAAAATCGCGCAGTTGGAGGGCCTTTCCAACTCCTAAAATCTTCCACTGTCAGCCCATGCTTCTGCAGGCTTGGGGAACCACCTCATCGGTTTGTTTATCTTTCTCCAGTCGCAGAATGCACCGCGACACAGCCACACTCCGATAAACCTTATTGGATAGGTTTCCACCAATTGATGTGCTATAATCATAGCCGCCAGTGAACTTTGCAAATATTTTACCTCGCTATTTATACGTCAGAGTAGCCACAACTGTTCCTATCAATAATGCCTGCGGTTGATAGTCACAGGCAACGTGTATGGATCTCCTTGCGCTATAACCCGTACCGTATAAACGTTCATTTTGATGCTCCTCACCGGTTATTTTCTGGAATTCCCTTGTCACTTTTATTAAATTTCTGGTGATTAGCTGTACACGAGCCATTTTCACATCGACCCCGACCTACCCCATATTGTGGTAGACGCCATATTGTGCAAGTGCGCATGCGTAGTGGCCCAAAAATACACAATATGGCGCCTACCGTAATATGGGGGAGGTCGGGGTCGATGTGATTACGCCTCGTGTCTAGCTAATCGCCGGCGCCGGGAAGTTTATTAAAAGTGACAAGCGTGCAGGAGAAGGAAGTAGCTTCCAGAAAATAACCGGAAAGGAACATCAAAATGAACTTTTATACGGTACGGTTATAGAAAAGGAGATCCATACACGTCGCCTGTGACTATCAACCGCAGACATTATTGATAGAAACAGTTGTGGCTACACGTCAGAGCAATCTGCATTTGAGGCTAAGGATCGTGATGCATGTGTTTTCTCTTTTAAATTTGTAAAAGAAGGTGCAAAATGCTGCACACAGTCTTTGAGTGATCATATGCTGGAGAGAGAAAAAGTAAAAGTACGACCATTTTCTGACTGCAAAAATATCGTACATCGATACATAAAATTTTACAATTACCTCTTCAGATCTACTAAAAACCTGGTGACATGCAAGCGAAGTTGCGCTCATGCTAAGCATACGTAAAGTTACGCAATAACTTGCGCCTTTGCTTAACATATAACGCTTTGCGACATGGGTCCGCGTAGCTACACTCATGCTAAAGGATGACGTACGCACGAACTTACGCTTAAGCACATTTGGTGCAACGCCCCCCTGGGGTGGGAATTACCTGTGGTCATGACTAGTTGTGCGCGAGACAATGGTACATGAAATACTACAAATGTTTGATCGCTTCTGCTCAGGTGAGATTTCTTCTCTGAAATAAATTGATGTGTCAAAATTGGGGTTCTCATACCTGGGCCCACCTGGCCATGGGTTTCCAACAACAATCCTTTGTTATGTATGTTTACAGACTAGGCCGTCCACGCGTGATTCCTTGTTTCCCATTAGCCGCCCGCATGTGACTTTACCTAGGCCTATCATCCATTTTTTTTTCATTATAGATCAGCATGGCATATGTCACAGCTTTAGTTTGACCAATCAGCAACCGAGTGCTGCAATGTTTCGTTTGATTGAGCCATTGACTCTTAATATGCATTTAGATAGGCCAGATTGGCAAATTCTTCTGTAAATATCGAGCCACTTACGCTTTAGTTGAATTGTTGTTGTTGTTTATCTGTAAATCCACTCCTACCGCGATGGGTATTAAATTTATCACTGGTGCTACAAGAAAAATCACATGGTGCTACTTTCCCAAAATGCTGTTAGTTCTCTTATGCTTGAGATATACTAGACCGTGGGCGGTGTTCAATCGAAGTTGAAGTCTAATATTTTAGTATGTGTCGCAAAATATTCTTTGCTATCACATACTGTAATATCAGAATTTTATCATCTGGATATCAAAAGATATTGGCACAAAACCTGATTAGTACCAGTCACTCCTGGGTTAAAGACCAACGGCAAATTGGTAGATTGGTAGTTACCTCGAAGTCTGTGCTGCCATATTTCATTTATTTTCATTATTTACAGCTTTTCGTACATGTACTTTGATGCGCAATCCAAGCGCAATTTCTCGCTTTGAACATGTTGAAACCAGTAAAATGTTTAAACTTTTTCGCTCAACGACCTCAAACATACATCAAGTCTTACGATGAACATGATGGAAATGGCAGGATTGACGAAAATAATGTTTCCGTGAAAAATTCCTTCAGGGGAGGTAAGTCATTGTTTAAACATTCTCGAACATGGTGGCCGAATGATGTCGTCTTGAATTATATTTCAAATAATGAAGAGTAAAACCCCGTCGGTATCACTTTCGAGAAACAGCCGGACAGGAAACAAGAAATCAAGTGTCATTCACCTTAGACTTTAACAAAATTGCGACAAGGAAATCAGACATGATCAAACTTCGACTAATCAGGTCTGGGAAATGTGGCAATTAGAGAGAGAGAGAATTAAGTTTTAATGTCGCGTTCAGCAATATTTCAGCTATATAGCGATCAATCAAAATTCTAAGTATTCTATTCTAACAGAAACAAGTCAACAACCCAGCAATCCAGAAGTCAGGCACGGCGGAACAGGCCTAGGGCCCCCCCCCCCCCAATATTTTCAGCAAAAAAAAAAAGACAAAAAAAAACAAAAAACAAAAACAAGAAAAAAAGGCAGAAACAGATAAAAAAAACCCGATAAAGCGAAAACCTATATCTGTATGCAGATTTGACTTTTCAGTAAGCATGAGGGGCACCCTTGCTCATTCCATAATCCCAATTAAGTCATGGTTCATCTGTCAAATCCAAGCCATGACGGATAGCTTGTACACTACCATGACTACAACGAATATCAGCCACTTCAACAGAAAATATTTGTGAGCTTATGATCTCTACGAACACGCTCATATTTGGACGAATTAAGTGCCAGTCAATGTCTCCATCTGGTTGCTTTGAAAGTCAGAGGGTTTATAGGCTATTCAAGATATTTTTATTTAAGATACGCCCTCCTGTTGTTTCCTCTAGGACTTCAAAGAGTTTGTCCTTTAGCTTCTTCTCAACTTTAAGGGAGCTTCTTGAAATAAGAACAAGAGTTCCTTGATAGGAATGGCATATGCCGGTTAGGCAAATCGGATACACCATGCCCAGTGTGGTGTTCTGACCTGGATGGATTAGAGTTCCAGTTGGAATGGCTTGTTATGGCATAGCCATTCTTTGTCTGCCCAGTTCCCAAAAGTATGCCATGGAGTTCCTAGGAGTTCCAACTCGTCACAGCATGCCTCTCTGTATTTGGAATGCCTTATGTCAGTTCCTAGTATGCCTCAATTTCAAGAAGCTTTCTTAAATTGAGCTTTAATCTAATTAAACTGAGATTCCACGAAGGTAGCGTATTGCCCCAAAACACCCTCCGTTCATTGGTTGATACTTTAGATGGACAGTTCCAGTAATAACCGTACAGCCCTAATCTCCCTACAAGGCCTGGTATGGAGATAGGAGTACCGGTATGCAGAACTGTATCATGGAGGATGGCTCATTCACACTCATAACTTGACCTGTGTTCGGCTCCCAACAAGCATGACAAGTAGAACGCATCTGTGTTGTTGACACGATTAAAGCTTGATGAATCTTTTGATTGAAATGATATATATATTAACATTTAATTTATTTCTACTTCCGAACATTCTCATTTTCTTGACGGAGAATATTGAAAAAACTGAGAAACAACAAAACAGGCAAAATATACAGAGATTACACAGGTGAAGATTTCTTGTTTTATTACTCGGAAATACGCTAGAACGTGTCCCCGGCCATCTAAGACCCCTGGAGCTTCCGGGGCCTGGGTGGCCCCTGGACCCTCGCCTACTTGTGCTGTGATAGTGGCCCCCCAATCACCAATTCCTTCCGCCGTGCCTGGAAGTGATCAACACAACATAACAAAAGACATGTACATACATTAAAACTTATGCAACAAACTGATTTCTTTCAAATACCCTAAGATACAGTCTCCCTTTACCCGACTAAAAAATGATCTTCTAAAGTAGCTGCTTCTCTTACAATCTTAAAGTTAAAATCTATACAGTCGATAAGAATATGTATCACTGTGAGATCTTGTGGAATTTCACCTTGGGACTGGATTTGGGTAAATGTTTGTGAGTTAATCGTGTATGGTCGATTCGGTTTAAAGAACGCTAGTTATGAACTGAGCACTTGAAATAGTGAAATATGTTGGTGACCCGCCAACAATTATAAATCTCCTGCATATAACTTAACCGTTTTTTGCAAAATTTGTATTTCACCCACCACCACCCTTGTTCTCCCAAACAGGAGGGAGCCATCTTTAATGAATTCTGGGTATTCCGTTGAACTTTTGTTTATTTATCATATCAGAGATATCATTGCGTTCACTTTGATCACCCATCAGAGAAGCTTATCTGCTCTGGCACCACTCCCGAGAATGATGCCACGCGTTACTGTGCCAAAAAAGTTTCCTGAACTTCGTTAATTAGTTCATCTTCGTTGCACATTATTGTACTAAAGACTCCTGGAAAATGAAAATCATTTGACCTGGAAAACTACTCGTTTTTTATACGCCCGCCAAAAGGCGGACGTATTATGTGATGGCGGTTTCCGTCCGTCTGTCCTTCCGTCCGTCCGTCCGTCCGTCCGTCCCTCGTGTCCGGTCTATATCTGGGACAGTTTTTTATCTACAGTTCTAATTTTTGGTGAGTGGATACCCTACGGGGAGACGATGTGTCGCGTACCAAAATGAAGGTCAAGGTCAGAGGTCAAAGGTCACTGGCCTAAAAAACAGGAAATTACTGAAGTGTTCGTGTCCGGTCTATATCTGTGAGTGTTTTCTATCCACAGTTGCAATTTTTTGTGAGTGGATACGCTAGGTGGAGACGATGTGTCGCGTACCAAAATTGAGGTCAAGGTCAGAGGTCAAAGGTCACTGTTGCCTAAAATCAGGAAATCATTGATCATTGACAGTTTTCTATCTACAGTTCTAATTTTTGGTGAGTGGATGCCCTAGAGGGGAACGATGTGTCGCACACGAAATGTAGGTCGAGGTCAGAGGTCAAAGGTCAGTGTCACGGAAAAATCAGGAAATCATTAAAATTTTCTAAAAAAAATTGTGAGTGGATACATTAGGGGGACACAATATTTCACTTATCAAAATGTAGGTCAAGGTCAAAGGTCAAGGTCTCTGAGACCCCAAAATCATGAAATTGTTAAAAATCATGATTTTTTGAGTCCATTGAGAAATTACGGGTAGCCGTTTTGTCATGTACCAAAATTTAGATCCAGGTCAATAGTCAAGATCACTGCGACACCAGAATCAAGGTCAAAGGTGAGTGTGACCTAAAAATCAGGAAATCATTAAAAATTACTAATATTTGTTGAGTGGATTCAAGGTCACTGTGACTCCAGAATCAAGAAATCTTTGAAAATTACTTTGTTTTGTGTCCGTAGATTCATTAGGGGGACATGATGTGTCACATACCAAAATGTAGGTCAAGGCCGAACGTCAAGATCACTGTGACCCCCAAAATCATGAAATTCATAAAAATCATGATTTTTTTGTGTCCATTGATACATTGACGGAAGACGAAGTGTCGTGTACCAAAATTTAGGTCAAGGTAACTGTGACCCCAAAATCAGGAAATCACATTTTCATATGCCTGTCGAAGATGAGGTCATGTAATGCGATGTTGCGTTCTGTCCATTCATCCATTAACATTTGTTGTCCATGCGATATCTCTAGTTTCAAGGTACATGTATGGAATGGTACCAAACTTTGAGTATACTTTACTCGCATGGCAGAGAGGAGCCATACACTTTGAGATCAATTTGTCCAAGGTCAAGGTCACAGTCCTTCAAAACTGAATCAAGTTTAGCTGACCATATTTGTTAGGTTGGAATATTCAGTATGCTCTCCCCTACATGTATATGGCATTCATCCTGTGGAGTTGTCTCCCACATTTGAAACAGCTACATTTAGTTAAACTGTTGTGCAATAAAAACCATACATTTAGTAATTTAACGGGGAGAGGGGTCCTTTTGAACTTCATACCTCTTTATTAACTCAAGAACAACGGTTTACTTCATCACTTTCTTCTTCCTTCATGAAAAATTATCTCGTCTGAAAGGAATCCATTTGCAGGAAAACTACTATTTTCTTGTGTTTGACTATTGTCGATTTCAGTGTGGGATATGTGAGCTCTCGGCTCTTGCTTCAAGTTCAACTAGTTATCAAGAGTTAAGCTTTTTTTAGTTTATCATTCAATATAAGATGTTATATATGTTACATTCTCAGAAGCACAAAATTGTAGGCTAGCTACCAATTGGAATCAAGGCTATCAAACAACCTTGAAATTTGGACCAATGTAATTCCAGATACACGGGCATATATTGAAGCCCCTTGGGCTCTTGTTTTTCCTGCTGTACCCTGTTTGAAAAAGAGTTTTTGAGGCAACCAAATTATAAACAGTTATTGCCTTGGGACTGACATACAGAATTACAATCATTGCATGTCAAGGACAATAGCTCAAGGCCGGTTAATAACAACCAGAGAATGGGGATTTAATGCCAGACATGTGTAATAAGTACAAGTGTTTATTTTTAGGGGCGCCCTATAGCTCATAGGCCAAGGGATTCTGGGGTTGTTTGTAAAATTCCTTCACTGCAGGCCGGCTCAATGACAGGGAAGGGTGATGTCTAGCATTCATCAATCTAGATCATTTTAGGTACCCACATGTTTCATGGAATATGATTTTCCAATGATCAAGCTATATGATTATGTACGCTATGACTATGTACATGTATTGGGTGCATTATAGCAGTGTGATATGAATTTTCACATAAGTTAGGTTGAGATGAAGCCTGTACATAAGATAGATAAAAGTAGGTCGGCAACTCAGTGCAGTTCTCTGGTACATAGGTACTGAAACCTGAACAGAGCACACTGAGCTGGTTCAGAAGGAGGCTGGCATGCTGCCTGGAAATTGGCCGAAGGTGTATTGTAGACCTGCCTGTCTGTGGTCCATCAGTTATGTTACCACAGTAGTTCTTGAAGTAGGCTTAACAAACTCGTACTTGTTATAACGTTTGTAGCTGCAGTGGTGATGGAATTCCTGCTTGGTGATATCTCATGTAACCTTTCTAAAGGACCCCTTGCATCATTATATAAATCCGTCCCTCTTAGGGTGCACTTGCTTGTTGAAAACTTTGTTAAATGTGAAATCGCTTAAACTTGTTCGAACAAATATATTAATGGGTTATGGATTGCACAGTTTTGTATGAACGAGTCCTGGGCTTGGGTAAGGGATGAGCTCATACAAAATTGTACAATCTAATAACTTGTTCACTATACACCTTGAGACAGAACTGACGAGTTGCCTCCAAAGGTTGAACTTGAATTTGCTGCGAATGGCTGAAGCTGTCAAAATGGTAGAACAAGTTGTTGTTGTTCTTGGATAGGTCAGACGGCGCAGGGAATGAAATTTGAGGGAAATGTAAGTCAATGGCATGACAGCTGGTAACATCGTTCAACCTTTTTTTTTTGTTCAGCGATGTCGACCTTCCCATCATACTCCTGTAATGCAGGAGACCGGTGACGCCAACCGTCACCATATTCGTACTGCATATAGTCCTGCCATTGAATAGTTGATTTAGACCCTTTTTTCACGAAATAGCGCATGCTGCGGATTTCAATTTCATGTCATAACTATAAATTCTAACGCAATCGAGCTAGAACTTTCACATATTTTGTACATATATTTTCTCTTGCCCTTACATTTAATGTATCATCTCATAGTCATATACATGTAGGAACATCACCTAGTTATATTCTATGACAGGCATCTCAAGGATCATGGATATATACTGCAGCCCACACAATTCAGAAAAGCCACCTCGGCAAAAATAATGTCATATTAAAATAATTCCTATTTAACACCATGTTAAATATTTTTATTTTTATTTTTATTTTTATTTTTATTTTATTTTTAATTAATTTTTTTTTTTATTCAGGTCCTCATACATCGTATGATTATCATACAAACATATATAACAGTCCTAATAATATAGTCTGCAACTTATTAGCTATTCCCAATCGGTTTTATGAATAAAATAATATATCTATTGTATTGTTTACGATTTGCATGGTCAGTTCTATTACAACAGTCTTAATACCAATTGAATGTGATTCGTAAACTAATTAAATGTCTATTCAATGTTCATTCATTAAGTTTATGTATCTGCTATGACACTTGTCAACTGAACAGGATCTGTGAAGCTGCTTTTCAATAAAACATCATACCAAGCTAAGCCACTTGTTCCACTTGTCATTAAATTTAGTGATATTGCTTGCCAACTTTGAATTTATCTTTTCCGCCATATAATATTTTTTCAAGTCACATTTGAAACAATCCAACATTGGTTGTGAGTGATTTATACTTGCTCTAAGAATACCGAAATTAACCAGTAGTGAGATCAAATTTACAATCTGCATATTTTTGCCAGTAAATCCAAAAATAATTGTACATGCTGTGAAATGTATTTCTAAAGTTGTAGTATGGGTAACCCATTCTTTCACCTTCGTTCTGAAAGCAATAGACTTTGGGCACTCAACCAGCAAATGAGAAATAGTCTCTATTTTATCTGTACAGGAGAGGCATATATTGCTATCAACCAGGTTCATCTTGAACAGCAAATCTCTGCATGTCAATATGCGAGACAGTATTCTATATTTAAACCACCAAAGCTTAGTATCCATAGTGATTACTTTGCTTAATGTATAGATTTTAGACCAATCGATATCATTTGCACTCAATCCCGGCTCCGATTCCCAGCGCTGTTCAAATTTAATAGAAAAAGGAAGCTGTTTTTTAAATACAGAATTATATAATGAACAACCTTTTTCTACTGACAATATAGTTTGTAAGTAAAACTGTGGAAAAGGACCATAATACCTTTTATGAGATTTGCTATTCAGATTTACCTGCTTGACATAATCCAGTATACAATTCCTTAGACCATAGAACAGTGTATATGGAACCTTAATATTGAAAGTCTCACAAATGTTTCCATAAGAACAGATAAACCCATTTTCATCAAATAAATCAGACACCAACATTATGCCATTATTGTACCAGTCCTTGTACATGTAGAAGACACTTTCTTTACCAATAACAAAATTATTATTATACCATAAAGGCTGAGTAAAGACATCAAATATACTTTGTACTCGTAAATTTTGTGCAAAACTCACATAAGCTATAAATACATCTTTCCAGAAGGCATTTGTAGTAACTTGTGCCTTCCTTTTAATAAAGTCCGGTCCAATAGTCCACAAACTTTGCGTTGAAATACCCTGAGTATCTGCTAATAATGACGACCATTGAGCCTGATTTCGAAAAATTCTTCGGATCCATGATAACTTCAAAGATTTGATATAAGATCCAACATGGATCATGTTTAAACCCCCTTTTGCAATTGGTTGAACCGCCACTTTTCTGGATATTTTATCCGGTTTATCATTCCAAACAAAGTTAAAAAATAGTTTCTCACATTCGTCTAAAAAATGTTCACTTGGGTCAGGAAGGGCTAAAAATAAATAATTTAATTTAGGGACTAGCAAGGATTCAATTATAGTAATCTTCCCATAGGGGGTCAGATTTCTTCCTTTCCACATTGCAAGATTCCTACGAATCTCTTTGTATTTTCTGGCATAATTTACCTCCGGCATTTTCTTCAAATCTTGGCAGAAGGTGATACCGAGAAAGTCAAAAGCGTCATCACACCATGCCAATCGTAATTCTGGACAGATGGGCTTCTGTTTTTTAGAGCGGCCAAAGAATAAAATATTGGTTTTGTCTATATTGACTCTTAGCCCTGAAATCATAGCAAAGAACTGAAGTGTATCTATAGCTTCACGAAGTGACTCCTCTGATCCATCTAGTAGTAGAGCTGTGTCATCTGCATATTGGACTAACTTGTACTCTTTATGAATAAATACTCCTTTAATTCTTTTGTTTTTACGAATCAGTATCCCCAAAATCTCTGCACATAACAGGAAGAGGTAAGGAGATATAGGATCGCCCTGCCTACATCCTCGACCAATATTAAAAGATGCTGTAGCATTACCATTTTGACATATCCTCGATTTTATATTTTTTAGAAAAGTGCCAATCCATTGCCTAATGTCATTTCCGAAATTGAAATAAACCAGAACTTTATCGATAAATTTCCAAGATACTGAATCGAAGGCTTTCTCAAAATCTATCAACAATAAAAGCCCATCTATATTATTTTCTTCACTATACTCTAAAATGTCATATAGTAACCGAATATTCTCACCAATAAATCTTGATGAGAGGAAGCCTTTCTGATTCTCCTGGATTAATGATGGTAAAACTTTTTTCAATCTTTCGGAGATGCAGGCAGAGGCGATCTTATATGTTACATCTAGCAGAGTAATGGGTCTCCAATTTTTCAACTGGTCCCGGGCTTTATCTCCTTTTGGGATTAAAGTAACCAGTCCTTCCTTCATGGATGGGGACAACTCTCCCTTACGGAAGCAGCAATTTATTGCACGCACAACCCATAGGCCAATATCGCCCCAAAAGAACTTTAAAAATTCAGTAGTAAAACCAGACACCCCCGGGCTTTTGTTGTTTTTCATTTTCTTAATTGCAGAGAGGGCCTCAGAATTGGTGATCTCTCCCTCAAGCGAAGCCGCCGTGGCGGTTGAGAGTTTAGGGATATCAAAATCTGTATTGTCAAGGTCTCTGTGGAGGTCAGAATCTAAAAGTATTTCATCCCTGCTGGCATATAAATTACTATAGAAATTAAATATTTCGTTCATAATACCCTGTTGGGAGCTTACACTTCTACCGTCTTGGAGGGATAGTTTAGGAATATTTTTGTTTGTGTAAATATTGCTGAGGTGAACTGATTTAGGCTATGGCATTTACCTCGACAATTGCTGATTGCTGTACTGTGTCACTGGGGGTCAGAAATCCAATATTAAAATCAGCAGGAGTGGTTCGCAGAGTTACACAATTTCTGCTTCAGTTAAGTTGAAAATGAATGGCATGTCGCTCGTAGCAGTCTGTTCAGCCACCATGACATGTTGTTCTGCCAGCTGTTGTCTGCGAAGACTATATACGTTTTCTTCAGAAAAGTATGGGTAACTGTCCAATATCATGTCACAATTGTCCAATAAACAAAAAATATTGGACACTTGCAATCCTATGGAAAATAGTGGGGATAGTGATATAGCCTAGGTATATTAAGCTACATTATAGTAGGCCCATACCCTGGATTTCATGGTATACACTGGGAGTTGACAAATATTGACAAAATAGGCTGTTCAGCGTATTTTGTAATTTTTTTTGCATTTTACACAAGAGATGTTGCAGCGGGATGGTTTTCGTATTTATCTCTCCACCATGAAGTCCTAATGATCATGTTCCTTGATGGATAACCAAGTTGAAAAATGCAGCTATACATGTATGTAGCAGTGAACTAGAAATATATTTAAGATGACCAGTTCTGACATTTATTCTTCAAGTTCCAATTTCAACCTCCAAACAGGGTTATCTCCCCATCTGCCTTGCTACCTTCAGTCACTTACCGAGGGCAAAAAAATAGCTGCATTGCCAATGTCCTCACACCACACTCACTCGACAAATTATTGAGTAGTCATTGTTGTTGTCATGGATCAACTAGCGAGTGGCAGAAGTTAGCGCTTGCCCGCTAATGTCTGGAGCAAGTAAAAAACGTTCATGTTCAGCTACCTGTGTTTGCAAGCACAATTTTCTTCGAGTTAATACTTTTATTAAGATTGTATTCTCCAATTACGATGATGTTCTGATTACATTATCGACATGATGTTACCAGACATGAATAGTCGATAGAAATATATGCTGATTTCGCCAAATGTTGCCAGTCCCTTTGGTGAAGTGCGTTTTATTCATTCATTAGTTTTACCTTTCATGCAGATCGTGTGCAAATCTTGCGCGAGATGAATCCTGGAGTTTGGCACCCGAGCTCTTGTGTTGTATGGCGGGTGGGATGAAGTGAACAGAATGTCCAATGTAAATAAAACACAATAACTGTTTCAAGAAACACAATTCAGTAATGTTAGGCCTGTATTAGATTGCAGTTCAGTATTTTTAGAACAGAGACAACCCTGTTCGAAGGTTGTTCCAATTTGATACCTTGTCACAATTTGTGTGCTGCTTAACATATATATTCTCCAGCTGTGCTGGTCACAGGTGGATGTTGATGAACAGTTAGCTTTCGGTATTTTATACCCACCTGATATAAAATAAAAACATTCAGGGACATGGCACATGTTGTCAAGATTCCACGATTGTAGTCTGGGTGTACATACATGTATTCTACTTCCAACTTGAACACAGTTGGTAAGTACTGGGTCAATCTTCAATCAATTAATCTGTTTATTTTGTCACTCTGACATGGGTTCTGTACACCGGTGGTGTAACTCCCTTAATTTACCCTTTGAGAAATGTTGAGAAAAGATGGACTTTGAAATGCACAGTACACTTTAGTGTGAATGAGATGCACGGGTCAAAATATCCCCGCCTGCCCGATACAACCCAAACTTCGCATGGGCAAGTCGTCTTTTCTCCTTTTATATCTGTCTGTGGGCAACCTCATTTTCCTGCTCAGCCTATTGCCAATACACACGAGCAGTCTCAGAGAACTCTGAAGATAAAATATCACAGAATATTATATCTCACATCAGTGCTATATACATTAAAATTCTGTGTGAATTTCAAACTACATCTCCTGATTTGTTTAGCCAATCAATTAGCTATCGGAGGTAAACAGCTTCATAATATCACCCTTCGCGATTACATGTACACACACGGGCACATGGACCAATATATACATGTAGTAAACAAATGTAGTGAAACAGTATCCAAATAAGGTATCGTTCGTGGTAAACGTTCTTCTCCAGAAAGTTCAAAGGATTGTTTCTGCCAAATAGTCTGGTTTTGTCAGGCGTCTGGAAATATCAAAAGACTGTCTCGCTGAAAGATCGTAATTACTGGTGAGCCAAATTTAAACAGCAAAATTGTCGTGATTGGCTTATTATGGGATCTCAGCTAATATCGGCAAACAGCTCGCATGAATTTTTCATAGCGTTTCCACTAGATGGTATTATCCTGGCTTACTTAGATTGGCACAAAACATGTAATGACAGGATTCTCATTAGTATCAGGTAGAAGGCTAAATTGCCTGTCTACTTGCACATACCCCGTGGGGCTCATGGGGTTGACCGGAGATGTTGTTGTGCATACCCCAGGTCAAGAATAGGTCTCGGCTCCTCAGACACCTTGTCATAAGAGGCGAATAACTAGGGCGCCCGTGGGGTTCCCGAGTGTGCAAAGAAAAGACCCCACCCATGGGATCCCGGGTATGAAAAGGAATAGGACCTACCTGTTGGGTGTGAAACGGAATAGGGCCTAAACGTTGTCAATCATCTGACTGAAATATTGTTGAAAACGACATTCACTCACATTTGAGCCACTCACTCTGATCAGTGCAATGTTAGTGGTTATTTTGCATGAATTGAACCGCCTGCTTCTCATTTTAGCCAACTACTGAACTATAATAATAATAGGGCAGGCTAATTGTTTTTAGTATTTCAACCCCTGGTGTGAGATGTCATATCTATCAAAATCAGTTTGAGCAGATATTTGGAGTAGCCACCTGTTGGACAGACATGTAGGAAAAGTTTACTCTGTCCACTTGTCTGTTTTCTCTATAATTTATATCTTGCACATATATGTGTTCATGTGATTTCTGTCAGTTATCAGAATGGGTCTGTTTGTAGATGGGTCTGCTTGTAGATTCAATAACTGGTATACATCAAGTTGACAAGCAAGGTTCATAAAATAGATGTAGGTATATGGGTTTGGTTAAATCTAAGATCACTGAATTTATGTTCCATATGTTTTAGTCTGGTATTTTATTTAAAATATATCACTTGTGTCTACTCAAGAGTTTTTGTTGTCAGTTTAAAATATTTAAACTGACAACAAAAACTCTTTGAGTACAGACACAAGTGATTTGATTTTGGAAAAAAACACAATACAAAAAGATGACCCCATAAGATGTTGAGATAGACACATATGTGTATGTATATTTACATGTAGTTATATATGACAGTTGAAATTGAAGTATTCTTCACTTACATATGTTGCTATGCATTTAACGGTGCATAAATATACAACCTGACCCACCTGTCATGCCTGTAATAGACTAGTCCAACCTTTGCTCATCATCAGAATCTATATTTAGCTTGACTCTGATCCAGAAAGAGGCTTTGACAACATTATCATATTTTCACAGCTGATTTTTGGCTCAGGACCTCCTGTACATAGCTTACAGTGAAAGGTGGTAAGAAAAGTTCCTTTGTCAATTATGTAAAAGCCAAACTTGCCATGCAAAACACATACAGTTGTAAGCTACATTGGGTAGTTTGTTGTCCACATGGTATGCTGTCTTGACACTAAAAATACTGTTCAGGATTTTCTACCTGTATAAATTTACACTACAATATGTCCTTTGTGTATGGCAGCTTTGTTTATTCTATACTTCCATTAATTAACATGATTAGTTATGATCGGGATCCAGGCAGTCCATTATGTAAACCTGGATCCACATACCAGAGTACCAGTGTTGTATGTATGACATACATGTACCTGGCCTTAGGGAACATCCAAAATTAAGTATGCCTCAAAATCAGAAATTCTGTCCCCCTCCCCCCAACTGGCTTTCCCAGTTAAATTCACCCTGTTCAACAGGACCTTTTGACTGCAACCTCCCCCCCCCCTCTTGTTTTCTAAAGTTTTTCTGGGGAATTTCCTCGGTAAGTTTTACAGAATCCTTGTTTGTGTTGATAATGTCATTTTCAGTAAAGTATTGCACTCTGATAAGTGGAATACATGTAATTGTGACATTAGAGTGTAGGCCTACTGTCAGTGCAGGCTATTTGCACTGGTGTTGGTGTGCCAAGTGCAACTGCCTGCTGCCATCCATCTGCACTAACTTAGTCAAATCAAATCTCAGAGATTAGCCTGGGCCTGTTTGCACTGGTATATGTGTACAGCAGGCGTTTGCGAAGCTGCTTTACATCCAGATTTTGATGATCAATCCACACCTGATGTCTATAGCTGAGCTACTTGAATGTTGTTTATGACAATCACCCATGCTGAGATCAAAGCTAGTAAATCAGGGGACGCTATGAAAACTTCGAAATGTTCGCCGATATTCTGCGAGATTCCATAAGTCAATCAAGACAAGTCCGGCCTTTTCTCTCGGACATTGCTTGACGTTTAGTTCACGGAGATTAACATCTTCGCACGACACAATCTTCTGATATTTTCTACCCCCTAACAAAGCCAGACTATTCGGCGGGAGAAAACCCTTAGATCTTTACGGTTTACCACACACACTGTCTGGAAATGATGCCATATTTGGATACTGTTTCCTGGTAATGTTTATATATTAGTCCACGTGCTACCGTGTGTAATCACTGTGGGCGTGATTTTGAAATTGTTTCAACAAGCTGGCCACCTGATTGGCTATTCAATGTGGGTGCAGGACACCCAAACCATTTCCCCCCCAGTCACTTCCCCCCAAAAAACCATTTCCCCCAAAAAATTATGAGTCACTTCCCCCCCAGTTTTGCCATTTCCCCCTAAAAAATATGATATTCTATGGTACACATATGCATACCCGGCATTACTTGTCAAATAATATGAACCTTCAGTTTATAATTATTGTATAACAAATAATTTGTTATTTGAGATATATTGTTACATTTTACATGTGAGTCAGCTACTACGGGAATGTGCGAATATCAACGCCCCCACCACTGGTCCCCAATGATCAACATGAACCAGTATGAACAATGAGCGGAAAATATTGCTAAATGTAATATTTTATATCTGAATTGCCTCATTGATCAGTGCTAGTGTCATGGTACTTATGCAATAAATTGAAGGTGCATATTATGATTCAACAACTGTGTTTGTGTTCTTCTTTTGTATTCCCCCCTGAGAACACTGCCAAACTACTTGACACTAATGTCGACTATGCATATGTGTTCCATAGAATATCATATTTTTTTAGGGGGGGAAATGGCAAAACTGGGGGAAGTGACTCAAAATTTTGGGGGGGAAATGTCTTTTTTGGGGGGGAAATGTCGGGGGGGAAATGGTTTGGGGGGCAAGTGTCTAGCATTCACAAATGTAGTTTCAAATTCGCACAGGATTTATTTAGGGCTGAACCCCAACATAATATTCCGTGATATAAAATCTGCGTTTACTGAGATTGTACTGGTTCTTGTCATTAAAGAAGTCTGAGTACATTCATTTTTAGTGATACGGTATTTAAACAAATATGTGCGAATGGCCACCATCAGTTGAGGTGGAAGTGTTTCGAATAAACTACATGCCAGATGGTGTTCCAAATGTCATGAAAAGTACATGTCAAATCTGGAGAGAGTTAAGGCAATGTGATCCATGTTTCCCTAGATACCGTCACTTGATAACAGAGATCGATAAAACGCTATGATCACTGGAGATTGCCACACAAAAATTTACCTCGTTCAATATTAACTATTAATGCTAACCTGACCAGACTATCAGTTCACATATTTATTACATATATTACAGGTAATAATCTGATATTTATTGATGCACCTCTTCATGTACATGTACGAGGCTCGAGAATAATCATTCGTATACATAAGTATCTATTGTACATTATTATCTACGGTATATGTATCTTCTGTTTTGCATTCAAATTGAAGGTGCACTTGCATGTAGAACATGATACATACATGTTAGCGCAATAATTTTCTGGTGGATGTATGACAAGCTGGTGCATGGTTCAGACTGCCTTTTGTTGTTGATGTATTTTACTGGTGTACACTAAAGTAACTGTGTACATTCACATGCAACTTATTGATTTCTGACCGGACATTTGTACGAGTCTCTAGCCGGAGAACTATTTATAATGGCTGCCCTAGATATCTCTGCGCACATGGTTGGTACATACAGTTGCATGGTCAATATCATTCTATCCATGCATACACCATGTTGTAGGCCTATAGCGCATGGACATCTTCTATAGTAGGACATGGGTATTTTTAAATCCTGATATACTGTGAATATTGATTCAATACACAGTTTCATGTACAAACTTTGGGGTTAATAACAGTCTTTTTTCCCACGGTATAAAGCCATCATTTATCGCCAAAATTGACTGAAAAATTGACATACATGTACATTCTGGTTTAGTTGAGATCTCAAGTTTCATAACAACTTGCCCAGTAGTTTTAGTAAAATCATTAATGAAAGAGTCAGTAAACTGGGCTTCTCATGTTAATCTAGTGGTATTAACGGAAGTGAAACCATAACCTCTCCGAGACCAGAATCCCGGGATTGAGATTTTCTCAAATTATGTCAAATTCATATTGTGCTGATGCAACCATCCTGATCATGGTACATAAAGTTTAACATGTCCTAATGTGGCTCATGCTGTAAAACTTGTCAGAACTTTGGTTTATCTAAACTATACTCCTGTATTAAATTCCAGACATTTCTTGTGTTTCAGATACTGGCTTGATTGACTTGATTGACATGATTGAAGACTGGGACATACATGTATGCAATACTGTTGACTTCCGGATAGAACGTGGCGCGCAGTTGACGGACACCTGAAGATCCCCGCCCATTCAAGCACTTAGTTGTACTACTGAGTGCAGGAGAGCAACTACTGACTAGTTCGTGCATGAAGTGATGGCCGAATTACTGTCGGTACATATCCATGTGCCGATAGAAAAAGCTTCGGAAAACAGCAGCAGGGACTCGCCCAATTCTCTCGCGAACAGAAAGCTCGCAAACGGTCATGCAAATACGGAGAATGGTACCATACCCAATGGGAGATCTAGCGATACGTCACTGGATAACACCAGCTTTTCTCGTGTATCCACACGTAAGGCTGTTGACATTGAATTCAGAGATCTCGTATATCAAGTGAAGGATGGCAAGGGTAAGTGTTACATGCAGCATAAATGGTTTAAATCAAGTGATATGCTATACATCTTAATTACCACCTTCACAATACCACATTTAACAATACAGTGTTGAAGAAAGAGGCAAAACTACTATGAGCATGAATTAGTCCATTCTCATCTTATCAAATTGTATACCTCCTACTGTCAGATATACATCTGATTGCCCTGGGATTGAAATCACGGCGCGCATCATTTGTGCGCTTGGCTCTCGGCTCTATCAGCATCGGTACGGCATATCACGTTGGGCACACCGGTTCTCGCCAGATCACCGAAGTTGAGCAACATTGAGCCCAATCTAGGTGAACCAAGATGGTAAATCAGGGGAATACCATCTAGACGTAACGCTATGAAAACTTCGTGTGAAATGTTCGCCGATATTTCACGAGATTCCATAATAAACCAATCACGACAGTTTCTGACTTTTCTCTCTGACAATGATTGACGTTTACTTCACGGAGATTAACATCTTCGCGCGGCACAATCTTTTGATATGTTCTATCCCCTAACAAACTCAGACTTTTCCGCGGGAGTAAACTCTTTGATCTTTGCTGTTAACCATGCAGACCATCTGGAAATGATACCATCTTTGGATACTGGTTCCCGATAATGTTTATATATTAGTCCACGTTCTATCTTGTGTAATTACTGTGGGCGTGATTTCAACAAGCTAGCCACCTGATTGGCTAACAAATGTAGTTCAAGTTCGCATGGGATTTTTATAGGGCTGAATTCAGATATAATATTCCGTGATATTATATCTGAGTCTACTGAGATTGCATTGAGCCCGGTCAATACTTGGATGGGTGACCGGGTGCTGTACTGGCTGGGCTGCTCAGTGTCCAGGATAATGGGAGCATCGTCTTGATATGACTGAAAAAATGTTGAAAAAACGACGTTAAATCCTACTCACTCACTCACTCGCTCGTTCACTTGTAAATGGAGCAGAGTGGCCTCAGCATGTCACAGCAGAACAAGACATTGTATCCTGTGTTCTTGTGTAATGTTTTAGTATAAAACTTGTTAAATCTTTCACAAGATATACTGGATGCATTTTCAGTCTCTCTCATATGCAGGTACATGCTCCTTGTGTCGATCAAAATCAATACAAAGTGAATGCGCATTCATGCCGCGTTTCTCTGCACAGTGCAGTCACAAAGTGTTGCACCAACTTTTAGGAGATTATAAACTCTGACAATAGGAGAATGTAACTAGTCCAGAATTATGTACATCTAGGCCATCTTTAAAAAAGAGTTCTTGGGCATAACCCAACCCTTAAATTTGACAAAAGTAGGTTAAAGGAGAAGAAAACATGTGACTAATGTATACACTGAACGAAAGATCTATCTCCCCCGTATCCAAAAATGTAAGCAAATATTTTTTGCGATTTTTTCCACTCGATTAAATCGGCGTTCAACCTGCGCATCGTTGTCTATCAAGCGTGCCGCCATTTTGGCTCGGGTCGTCTAAGCGTGTGACGTCACCTGGGCCTCGCCGCTCTCTAGAGGGGAAGGCGAAAATATAATGACATTGCATGGAGATATATTACAAAGCTAGCCTTTCTTACATTGGAATGATTACAATTTGACAGGAATAGGAACTGAACGTCGTGATATGACTGAAATAGTGTTGAAAGACTAATAAACTAATAAACTCACTGTGCAAAAGTTCTTCTCTGATGCGTTTGGAGCAAAATCCTGCCGACCGACGTTATGCACCCACTGTTTCAGTACATCTGGTTTCAACGGTCTTTTGAAGATTTGGATTCCCCGTTCTGTTAGAACAGCCAAACGCCACGCACTGGGGCATGATGCCCGTGTATTTGCGGAATATTGGCACACTACCACTATCAAATTATAACAGTATACAAAATATAAACCTGCCCTTCCGAGAGCTTCTCATACTTTAGCGTACAGGGCGAAAGTGAGTATGAGCCCGGCTGACGTCACGCAGCGATGCGCACAATATGTTTTCGGCATTTCTGATTGGTTAAAATAGACGCAAGCCCTTGTAATGGCGGCACTTATGAATCTGTCCACAGGCTCCAATATTCGATGTTTCGATATGAATAGATCAGCGGTAAAAAATCGCAAAAAATATTTGCTTACATTTTTGGATATGACGGAGATAGATCTTTCGTTCAGTGTATATATTAGTCGCCTGTTTTCTTCTCCTTTAATAGTCGGTAATAATTTAAAAATATATATACATGAATGATGCTTAGTATTCTACAGCTGCTCACTGTCATGTTTTTGCCCATTTCGACAATTTTCTCTGAGTTATGGCCCTTTATCTTCAATATAGGCTCATCCGATCCATCTTTCGGTTACTATTTTCATGAACAACTTTAAACTTACAATACATGCAAGATGCTTACCTAGGAAGATGTCTATCAAGCCATGTCAGAACCAAAATCCTAAAACTTTGATGCAAAATTTTCACGATGTCAAATCATGATCATTATGGGCCAGAGGGTCCTCTATTTCTCATTAAAATGAAGTATTATATCATAAAAATAGCCCCACCCTTCAATGGTTTCATCATTCACTTCCTTGAACATTCATAGAATCTTATTCGTGGTTTAATGTTGAAATTTATTCACTATTTACATGTATATGAAATTCAATGCGAATGACAAAAATGATCTATTGCAAAAGTAAATCAGCATGGATGACCCATTCCCACCCATTAGCCTATCCGTATCGTGATTGGTTCAAACTTGGAGAACCAAGCAGCTCAGCGATTGGCCTCTTTAACATATTCAGTCATACAATCACAAGGAGTGTTTGTCCCAAAAGTTTGGGATTACACAGCTTGGACTATATCACTGCACAAATGAAATCTACTCAATTTTGAATCTCTCAAAGTTTGAAACTGAGTCGATGCCACAAGGTTACAGAGAATTCCTTCAGCTTTCCATTATTATGCAGATTGTGGTGCATCTCATAGTATCAGTTTGTATTTCACTCCTGGAATGCTGCCAGTTTTACATAGGGTACATAGTTCTTTCTGATCGAAAATCTCGCTTATTTTACGCGTTTAGATAATTTTTTTGCTACTGGACATGGTATTTGAGAAAATAAAGACATCAAAATTAAATTCCATGAAACGGCTATCTAGAAAGTAGTGAAGGACCATGCTGATAAATTTCAACACATGTTATTACATATATACTTAAATCAGGCCACTAATCACTATGTTATGCAATTTGTTAATGATGCATGAATCTGTTATAATACATTGAGCTAATTTTTGTGGTTGAACATGTGTATGCACACACTAGTGCTGAAACGGGTATGGATGTTTTGTAACCGAGTATCCACCAGCACTATTTGAATAGTATTCGAGTACATGTACCCGTCTAGAACAACAACAACTGCAGTGTGTGCTGAAACGGGTATGGATTTTTTGTAACCGAATATCCACCAGCACTATTTGAATAGTATTCAAGTACCCGTCTAGAACAACAACAACAACTGCATCAATCCAAACTCAGTTCACGGTTGCCAAAATTTTTACTTAGTTTGAATCATATTGATTTCACAGAAAGTACTGTTAGTTGGTATGATTTTCGTCATTATTCCATGTCAAATGAACAATCATGATTATTTAATGATGGCTAAAGCTTTCACCGCAGAAAATACGGAAATTCCTATCAACCCACTTGAACCCTGCTGGAAAAATGTGATATGTCTAATAACATATATGTGCCCAAGAACATGGTCACCTGCACAGAAGTCAGCCCAGAACAAGGCCAGCACAATACACATCACTAAATACAAATGGAAGACGCGCTGTCAGCCGATAATGAACAGTTGTAGAACTTCAGACAAATGACTACTATAGAACTCAAAATCGGATATTTATTCTGTAAATATTTATGAAACTAAGGGACATAAACCTACAACTACAATCTTTTCAGTTTTTGTTAAGTTTCGCTCGGTTTTCTAAAACATTTGATGGGATCATTGTCAAATTTGCGAATATCCAAATAGTAAATTTTTTAGACGAAAACCTGCGAATTTGTAACCATTCACGGGTTGGTACTTGAATAACCATTTCAGCACTAGCATGTACATGCATGGATTTGATGCATGGATGATCTAATAAAGACTCCTATATAACCACACCATGACCTTAGAGCTGTCACTTCCCCTTCCAGCTGATTTCCTCACCCACTTGACATGCTTGACAAATGATGAAAGTACAGATATATACACAATAACCACTGGACTTTGATAACATACACTGATGTGACCTCAGCCTCAACAATGAAATACTCTGTGGAAGTCAATGTTGTGAATGTGTCACACTGTTGTGTAGGGGGTTTATTCATGGATGTGTACATGTAGCTAGCTAATATATACGCTCATACTATTCAGCTTGTATCACTGACGTCCCTACTCTCCTTGTTCCCCCCGCTGATTCACATCGCATATTTCGCGCCTCTTGGCCGTAAGGGGGCGCTCTGCACAGGCCAACCAC
Organism: Hanleya hanleyi; assembly: GCA_036873755.1. Lineage (NCBI taxonomy): Eukaryota > Metazoa > Mollusca > Polyplacophora > Lepidopleurida > Hanleyidae > Hanleya > Hanleya hanleyi. The sequence goes on along the minus strand of JAVTVY010043470.1, from coordinate 168,033 downwards.
CAATGACCAATGAATATCACTCTTACGGAAGAGTCTTGGCAATATGAGTTGTCTCCCTTTTCAAACGTTCATATGTCGTTAACGGCAAAACTAACAATAATTGGACGGCAAAACAGCTCTAATTACGTTAATTTCTGAGTAAAGAGTGAACAGATTTTTGGATAACTTCCTCCATTGTTTAGTAAGGTTCGTCAACTGATTGCAAACATTTGTTCACTGATACCTTCAAATAATTAACAAATAAATCCCTGTAAATGTTGTTAATATCCCACTGATAAGACCACGCTTTATCGTCATGAGTATATAAGGAAATCAAGCTGCCTAGAATGGTAACGTAAAAACACCGTTCAATTGTTTCAGATTTTGAATTGAATGTTGGCTGTAATAAAGACGGGGAAAAGTTCCTTTGAGAGATGCGGTAAGAGGGCGTGTCGCTGTCAAAATATTGGCATGGCTTCTACATTACGTAAGAGTCGTGATCTCACTATCATGAAGGCATGACGTAATTTCGATCACGTGAGGTAGTTAGCCAATCGTGGTCAGTATGAGGAATCTGGTTATCTCCGAGCTATTACGGCACGGCGATTGGGTAACCAGATAAAGCGCCCCCTTACGGCCAAGAGGCGCGAACTTGGCGATGTGAATCCTAGGAGAGTAGGGACGTCAGTGATACAAGCTGTTTATCAGCGTAGCTAATATACTGTTGACTATCTTCAAAGGAAGAGTCCACATTTATAACTGTAATGTTGCCCAGCATGTTCAGTCCTGGTTCAAGGATCAATACTCTAATAATAAGCTTTCTTCGACATGAACATGATTGAGATCATTTGGGAAATTAAATGTGTGTTTTGGTTGCCAAAGCCTATGAAAAGTCCATTGTTAAGAGATTCAATATCAGCTGTGTGCAGCCACACTGAATTATCATGTGATTGGCAACTGACGTCACTCAGAGCCACACTATTGTTCTGCTGTCCATCAACTGAGCTGTCAAACATGATGAAATTACACGTACACAGTTGGACATGTAGCATTATCAGGCCTTGCTTTTCGTCGAAATTCACGGGTATCCAAACGGATACTCGCAATTTCAGTTTACGGGTATCTACCAGTATCCACTAAAGTGACGAAAAATTGAAGTGTGGAGATTAAAGTGGAATAAACATTTATGTACTCTTTTCATGTTTACTGTTGTTAATAGGATAATTGATTCTCACATCATGTTGTTCCCCACCGCTGTGTTGCCATTCGATTCACTGAGCTGATATTTGACCGTTCAATCAACTGTCAATTTTACTGTGATAGGATGAGTGGATAAACTTTCTCTTGAGCAACCACAATAACATGCAGCATGATTTATGAAATTGTGTCAAGGATTGTCTCCTTCAATTAATTTAATTTGGAGCTGTAATTTGGAGTCACTTCAAAATTTTCGATTTAAGGTTATGGACCTTGATTATATTCTCATTATGGACTAAAAAATAGCTCTGTCTCTCACTATGAATGTCACGGGTCACCAGCTCAGCTTCTGACTTCATTCATTACGAATGTTTATACTTAAGTGCTGCATATATAGTAATACCATCTTCATGACACCTAGCATATAACTTAAATATGTTGATGAATTGAACAAACACACAATATGAACTTAAAATTGAGTGATATAAGTCAAGAAATTACGAACAATTCCAATGAACACACATTTGAGAAGTTCACCACAGCACTAACTTCAGGGATTATAATGAGTTAATTTCGTGTTTTCGTCGTTATGTATGAAGACAAAACCATCCTTTACATTATCTGGCCATCCGTTGTAAGCCTGTACAGATATTGTCTTTCCTTTCGACATTTTCAAGCAGATTGGAATCAAGCCCTCTCGTGTCCTCCATGTTTACCGTTTGTAAACATCGACCATAACACGATAGTTTCCGCAATTGCATTCTCCTATGCACGGTTGTTTGTGTAAATGCCCGTAGCTACAGATGATACGACGAAAATCGCCCAGTACAAGAGAATGCACGCAGCTGCCATAATTCGTCGCCCACTTAGACGTCGTAAAAATATGAACTTCCGCCATTTGTAAAGCCTGCGGTCGATGATTTCTAGGTAAACTATCGTTTATTAAAGCCGAATATGGTTTTTTTGATAGACAAAATTTTCCCCAGACATTATTTTACGGGTATCCAAACAGATTCCCGTGAAGCGAATGAACGGGTATCTCCACGAGTATCGGATACCCGGATACCCGTCGAAACGCAAGGCCTGATTATCATTTGATGTGCACCAGTATTGGGCCATTGCCACTTGATTGGTTGTTTAGCATGACCATTCCTCGTCTATATTTTGAGGGCAAATAATTAAAATAGATGAGAGATTTACATTTTCCTGAGTAAAACTTATTCATTTTCTTCGAATTCATATATAATTGGTTTGCAATTTAATAATTAATAATAAATAATTATAGCATCTAGCATGTCTATTATAACAAGCGCTGGATGAGCGCAAAGACCTCCGTCGAGGCAACAGGGTCCGTAGCGTAATACATCACTGAATAACATACGGCCGGATGCCAAACTCAATTTTGCATTTGTTGGACGTTAGCTTCATCAATGGTAATTAATCTGGGATTGAGGGTTCCTCACTAGCATGTCCAGACAGGGATGTGAAAGTCACATTCCCAGCAAATAATTTTTGTTTGATTTGACGTGCTTGAAATATTGGGGTATGGAATAGAGTATATTGATGGAAAACCTGGAAAAGTGCTTGAGACAGTAGGCCCCATCCCACCCACACCTCCCCATGAGAGGATCCCCTCACCCAAATCAACACGTTAGCGACAGAAATGAGACCCTGTGTGCCTAGTTGTACCAACTTGCTTGTGATTTTGTGCTATAGACCCAACACAGCAACACTTCATATTTGTATGTGTACAGTATAGCATCATCATTGATGAGAGAATGCTCTTCAAAACACACCTGATTTTACCGACACTTCGTTCTGATCTGTCTCAACATCATGTGATGAGGATTCAATGCGCTCGGTATAATTTTGTATACTGGTGTTACAGGTCACCTTCGCCTTCACCTTACTGTATCAATGACCATGGACTTGTACATGTATCACATTCACATTGAATGGTGATGGCTGATGAGAATATTGCCCCTATGCCTATGGAACAAATGACTGGATTCCACGCAGCAAATATTTATTGTGTAACAGTGAGAAGAAAATTAATTGTATAAACATTCCAAGCCTCATTGAACACAAGCCGCACCATACTTGATATGAATATAACGCGCGTACATTAGCTCGCTTGGACGTCGCTTAGTTAAATATGGACAGACTCGCAAAAATCTCAAAATTTTCAAAAGCCACAAAAATGCCCTCAGCTTGTACAGAGTAAGTAAAAATACTTATGTACAACTTGATGTTTAGAAATGACTGTGTTGAGCGGTTCTATTCCCAACTTCTCTTTTATTCTATGTCATAGAGGACAGGGTTTGGTAGATAATTAAAAACTGTATTAACTCGGCTTCACATTTTAGAGAATGACTTTAATTGAGCCAAAGATGAAAGAGAAATACACTTATAAAAAAATCTATTTAAAAATATATCTGTATATATGTTTATATTAATTTCCATAATTTATTGAAAAAAACTATACGTAGACTTCGACCACCCAATATCACACAGGCCAGGCAACTGTGAGAACAAGTGAAAGATACCCATCGAGTTGAGCGGATTTGCAGATAAACAACAACAAAAAACTGCACTTTGTGCCTCACGAGGCCCTTCTCCATAGAGTGCATGCCAGTTATTTTTCTAGACTACAACAACAACAGTTTTTGCCTGTATCACAGTTCGAGCTTCCGATGACCCTTCAACCTTACCCAGACGACGGATAATTTTTGACAGATTGTCCTTCTAGGTTGTTGATCGGATTCACAGATCATGAATTCCACCGTGACAGAATCACCGTTGGGAAGACTTTTTCTTTATTCAAAGTCATGTACTCGGAAGTTCCGTGGTCATACCCATGTAGTTTCAAGTTTAGTTTGCTATTCTATATGACATCTGTTTACGGATCCATGAAAAATCTACAGATGATCCAGCATTTTCAGTAAATCATGCTTCGAAATGTTCGTGACGGAATCACCTGAAACGGACATGACTCTTGACTAGTGTTGCTTGTCTATTTTTTTGCTGCTCTGTTTCAATCTGACTATTCTTATATGACATCTCTTACTAACATACAGTACCCAAGGATGATAAGATTTTTTTTCATCGTGAGAAAAACGCGACTGGATCATCCCAGGGGTTAAATCTAGTCCGTGACGGAATCGACAAAAAATCGTGATGGAATCACGAGTGCGCTTTTTAAATCTTATCGGTAAAAGTGCTTTATTAATTACACATTTTCTTCAAAAAAATATTCCTAGAGTGAATTTATCTCTTCTACTTAGAAAATTAAAACTCTGACCTCTTATTTTTACTAAGGTATACAGCTCCCGCCACATGCATATCTTTTCTGCAGATGTTTCAAAATAGTATAGTTTTCAGTAAAGTGCAATTTTTCTTCTTTGACAATTTAGAATTTCCCGAGTTCTTCATGTTAAAAAATTGCGGGAAAAATATTTCGCTATTAAAACACATCTTCTCTATTATTGGCTTGTTCCTGGGGATCATAGGAAGCGAATAGAACAAACAGCATGCTAATATAGGGTCTACGACAGAATGTGGAGTGAATTTTATGCGAAAAAGGGCTGTTTAGCAATGTCCGCTTTTCCGTGGAATTCATGAGCGCACGATTGAAGTATCATGGGAAGATATATATTTCCAGTCGCTATCTCCCCCCCCCCATCTTCAAACAAAAGGAAAAGAAAAAGCCGAGAGAGCGCCTCGTGAGGCAGAGTTATTTTTCCAGACTACAACAACAACAGTTTTTGCCTGTATCACAGTTCGAGCTTCCGATGACCCTTCAACCTTACCCAGACGACGGATAATTGTTGACAGATTATCCGGCTAGGTTGTTGATCGGATTCACAGATAACGATTGAAGCATGGGAAGATATATTTTTTCAGTCGCTATCTCCCCAACCCTCACCCCCCAACTAAAAAAAAAAGAAAAGAAAAAGCCGAGAGAGTTCTTCGGAGTTTTACGTTTCTGACCTCTGACTTTGAATTTGACTTCTCACTTCCGACTCGCATCCTGGTGAATGACACTCGTCCTTTATCTTTTTGCCGATTCAGAGATTCTCGAGGAAGTTTCCAATTATACTATCTGGAATGCGAGTTTTTCTTTCGTGAAAATTTACTTTTTATGAAAGCGCAGGTTTGTCTTTACCTCGCATACCGGCCATCTGTACCAGCGCGAAGCTATAAGTACACGCGCGAATTTAGTACCCTCGAATAAAGAGACCCGGTGGAAGCGCTGCAAAGGATACACACCTTTTGTGACGTAAGCATTCATTTGTGTCCAGAAACTTTTCAAAATTTCGTCGGGAACCATTGCAATCCCTATTGGAAATCACACGAGTCGTGGGTTCCCCATATGACAATTATTTGGCGGGAGATTTCACGTTGCGCTCCTAGACCTCCGTCTGATCGACGGAGGTAAAAATGAAAGTCATGCTAAACAACCGATCAAGTGACAATGGCCTTACAATTCACGTGTATGGTGGTTCCGATTCACATCTATAGAGTATACCCAATGCAGTCCACATATATGTATCATTTTTAAACAGGGAAGTTTCCCTGTTTCTTGCAATGCTAGGTGAACTGGCTTATGGGTAATTTCAGGGGTGCGATCTATCCAAGCGATATGGTTTTCATTACAACACCCCTGCGCAAAATGAGAGAATGACTGAAAGTTCCGCGTCACTCCGTTTATTGAATGCGCTATGAAGTAGTTCGACCTAGTTTCGGATAATTTCTCTGAATTAATCTCACGACGAGCCGTTTCTAGGTGCAGATATTGAAGAATATGTCGAATGCGTTTCCTGGACAACACTTCTGCTGATATCTTGAGAGATTTTCTTCGAAAGATTGTGTTTTGTCTGTAAACTGGTCAATGTGGCACAGGTCGTAGTCACGGAATATGCCCACTTCATCTTCGGTTCTGATAGCCAATGAAATACACCGAATTTACGAAAAGACGTCATGTTTTAAGATCGGCTGAACCGCACTGCCAAAATTATAGTGCAGTCCCGGTGAGAGAGTTTGAAAAGGAGAGACGAGGAGGCAGTTTCGTTTTCGTTCCATCAGTCGACTGGAGAGTTTTGACACTGTGCGAGTGTGACATTCGGACAGATCGAGGTGTGTAAAACGTTTTATACCCGTCACTGAATTCATTAATTGTTTCCCGGCGCACAATTTGATTGTTAATATTATCAAATACAGGCCTTATTTTTTGACGCGAACGCTCGTTCAGGTTACGTGAAGGTTACGCAAATCATATTTTACGCGAACGGTCACCGTTCACGTGGGGCGAATTTTATCTGCCAGCAAGTCACAAGTCGGCATTGTCTGTCTGCACAAAGTGAAAATAAAATAAAAAGTGGCGACAGCGATATTTCCGCGTATACCGTACACTTTCTCTTTCTCCTTTTGTCGACTGGCAGGCTAATTTACATGGCCGTGGTTGTTTGATATATCATGAATTGCTTATGGCCTAGTTAAATTGTTTGTGTCGGAGTGGTTTCGTTTTCACTGGCCAGACAATTACGCATGCCCAGATGGAAATAGGTCGGCACTGAAACTATTTGCCGAGACTGTCTGGTCGTTGGAATTGACCAATAAATTGAAATAATGGAGGTTATTTGATGCACAATAAATCATTTTGAAACCCTGAACATACATTCAGAACATATTTGGCATTTTACAGCTTTAGAAATATTTAGGAATCGCATTTCGGCAAAAATAATGTACCGTAAAACTCACGTAAGCACTGGAATTTTATCACGTTCTACCGATGCCGATAGACGGTCTGTTTTGCTTCATCTCGACTGAATAACTCGTCTGAATTCTTATAGATGTCACGGTATGTATTCCTGGTTACTCGTAGCATAACGAATATTGAATATTTATTAAAAATTCCAAGTGAATCGGTAAAAATCCTTTTGTTTACGCGACGTGGCTTACCTCAGCAAAACCAAACGACATTTAACGATATTTTATGTTAATGAGCAGTTGGAGCAGTTTGACCAATCAGGAAGTCGGGTTACGTCAGGTGACCAGCATTTTCGCGGGTTTATTGGGGCTGAATGAGAAGGATTCGAAACACATGACCATTTTCACCCAATAAAATCGACGCATTTTTACTATTGACCTGAAATAAGGTTGTGTTGAAATGAAAGCAGAGTTGTTGCCCTTCAATTTGATATCTTTAACGTGGGGAGGGGCTTCCGGGATTTCGTTGCAGAAGCTTGTAAACAAGGTGCGTTTTACGCGTTTCAACAAACTTTTCTGAATAAATGACGCTCTGTTTTACATTTGTAGACGATCTTCACATAACTAAGCGTATTTTTTAGTAATAAACACCGAACTCACGTGAAATAATTAATGAAATAATACGTTTTATTTGGAGTAAGCCGTGTCTGGTTTGATTTTTCCACACGTGGCTCCAAATTGTTTCGAAAATTTACGTAACCTTTCACGTAACCGATCGGTTACGCAACGAAGTTGTTGCGTAACCGAACGATCGGTTACGTACGCTAAAAATCACGCGAACGGTAAATCGTTCACGCCAGATTTGGAAAAAATAAGGCCTGAAATAAATGAATGTTGCAAGTTTCCGCGCTACTGCGTGACTGAAAGCATGCACATGGCATGACTGAAAGCCGCCGTTTTGTGTGCTAAGTTTGAAAACATTTCTTCCAAGGAAAACTTGATTTATTTCATCAACCGAAAGCATCCTTTTTACTGCAATTTTCAAATTGACTGATCTTATCGTCCTGCATCATTTGTCATCCAGCAAAAGTAATGTTCTTGATTCTTACCATATCCGTAATCACTTCGGGAAATTGCGGAATTCGGAAACGTTGTCGAATTCGGGAACAGTTGCCGAATTCGGAAACAGAAACATTGCCGAATTCGGCAACGTTCCCAAATTCAGAAATATGCCTATTTGATTTTCAAAGCATGAGCGGCATAGGACAAAACACACATTTTCTCACCTGTAGAAAAAACGCCAGGTAGAATTTCCGAATGCCACGATGAAATGCCATAGAAAAGGTGCTGCCACCTGTTGGTACAATAAAATTATATCCGAACGCCCGATCGCATTTTATGTGAAATAAGGGTGAATTTGGGCCTCAAAGTTGTCGAATTCGTAAACCTTTTTTCCAAAAGTTCCCGAATTCGACAACGTTTCCGAATTCCGCAATTTCCCGAAGTGTAATGACAGCTCTTTGAACAGGTCAGAGAAAAGGACTAACTGGGATATATATCCCAATTGGGATAAAATATCGCAATTTGAATATTTTTTTCATACTTCCATTTTTTCAAGCTGGCATATTGTGCTAGTAGTTCTTCTGTTCGTTTAAAGACATACAACAGTGGTTATTGATGGGAAGTATACTGCAACAACAACATCAAAAAGTATTGCACGTAATTGCAATTGCACAGAATAATGTCGACGAGAAAAGGTCAGCAAAATTATACAATCCTATTGTCAGTGTTTTTGGTAGTTTTGATGCCGAAATCCGACATTGCCGTTTAGTATGAAAATCGGTGAAAATATCCCAATTAGGATATATTTCAATATCCAAACTTTGATTTAATATCTTAGGTGGGATATATACCCAATCTTAATAAATTAATATCCTATCAATGCTCCCCAATCGTATATGTCGCTATGTAGGATCTTACTGATTTCAATTGAATTTTGTGTTCGGAGCGCCCAGCTCATGAATATTTAATAGTCTTATGACATCACGACCGCATTTTAACTACTTTACTTGAGTCGGGCAGGGGGGATAGGTTCATGGACTCTGCGTTAACTCAAGGTTACGTCAAGGACGAGTCCATAATTCTACCCCGCATTATGGAGCCAACCTGGCGGGTGGGCGGCAACATCAGAAGAATCCCCCACGTGTGCTTCGGCTGAGCCAACCAGAAAGCACTTGTCATTACGTTCCCTTCAAAGCACTATGAAAACCTCTCGGGATCGGTCAACACGCGCCTTACTGCAAGCCGGTTAGATCCTAACAGCGACATATCCAAATGGGGGAGCAGTTAGGATTTAATTTTAATTAGATTGGATATATACCCCACTTAGTGCTTTGCTCTGACCTGTTGAAGTTGACAAAATAATTTTCCGGTTGGGCCAGGCAGTGGAGGTAAATTTATTTTTTGATGTTAATAATGGTTTTCTGTGTCTGTGATTGAATTTTTTAGTAACGTAAGGGTATTTTTTCTGTGTGCAATTGCTGAATGGATTTTAAAATAATTATTCGATGTACCGGTAGGCATACGTGTAATCTTGAAGAAGACCTATAGGCTACTTATTATTTTTTGGTTGTCAATTGCCACACAAATAAATTATGAATATGAATCAGATTCAGTGACTTCATTCTTGTACATGTCTACAATAACAATGTCATTGAGCTTTGACTGCAGGTTGCTGTGTGCATGAATACATAAACCATGAATGAAAGCCGATCTGCTTCCTGGGCAACAATGTTCACTATGATGCGGACACCGACCTCGGCAATATTGTAGGGTTACTACCAAAATGTTATCTTGTTTAGTTCAGATAATATGCAATTTTTAATCTTCGGTGTTGTGTTCTTTATCGGGGAAAGGTAATTCCATTGGGTTGTCAAACAATTGTGATAACAGTTGAACGCCTCAACAAAATTGTTTCCATCGTCCACTGGTACCACATATGCAACTCTCATTTGCCTAGACTTTCTTTACAGTATTGATGAAGTCTCTTCAATAATTAGAGCTAAGCTTCACAAATTCACATCACGTATGCAACGAGAGACACATCAGAAATATATTGAACAGGACCAATTCCTTCCCTGTTTTTTAGCAGCCTTGGATGCTTTCATTTCCACCTTGAGACCTTGTCCAACATCACTTTAGCCAATCAACTTTCTCTTCAACAAATCTGTTATAGTATATAGATAACAAGCCTGCCATTTCCAGCATTGATGACTGATGTTTGTACATTGTGCTCATAATTAACTCCATGATGGTTTGTTTGTACATTCAGGACACATCCTACAGGTTTCTGTTCAATAATAATATAAGCTACAGGCCAGTGCTGTAATATTTTCTCAGGCAACCTGTTGCTAGTGAGATGAGTAACTTATAGTAACCTGCAACCATTGCTTCCATTGCTTCAGAGTTAAACACATAGAAACACAAAATATTATGTTACCCAAATCCATGAGTGTTTTACTAAAATTTGAAAACCTCCAGGACAATGGAATTTATATTTATCATAATGGCACAGGCCTGAATAATCTACATGTAGTCCTGCTAGTTTGCATACAACACTCTCCCTATCACTGGTCTTTACTCGCAAACTGGGCACGTGCCCTGCTCTTGATAGCGAGATTAAGGCCTGATATCATGGAAGATTAAAGCTTGACCCAGTTCAGCAAAAAATATTTGGACATTCTATCAGATCATAAAAGCAGATTCTGATATTAGGTAAGGCATGAAGCTTCAGTGTAAGAAAGACATGAAAGGGGGTAAGATTCCTTGGCATTATACGGAATAGAATAGAATAAACATTTTGCCAAATCAGACGCCCACACGAAGAATGAGATCATTATCCCTATCCCTATATGATTGATGTGATTACAGATAGAGAACAGGGTAACAATAAATTCATTATATTGGCCGCATTGCCATGGCATTGACCCACTGTGGGTGCGATCCGCCGGAGATGGCTCCATTCCCATCCCTCACCGGCTAGCACACCTGGGCCAAGGACTCGTCCAAGTTAGCCACATCGCCAGGCCCAGGGTGAGTGAGAGGGGAGAGCCCAGCCCCCTGACAACAGGCACACTCAAATGTGGGTGACAAAGGAGCCAATGCAGAGACATGCAACAAATGATCATAATTTTAATATAAATATCATGCAGTACCTTTCTTATATGTAGGCCCCTGAGAGTTACCTGATGTATGTAGATAGAGTGCCACAGTACATAAATGGGATATGCAAATACTTTTACAGTGTGCATTCAAGTACTAGAGTAATAATAACTGTATACATGTTGCTTCATTGCAGAACCCAAGACGATATTGAAATGTATCTCCGGGAAGTTTTGTTCTGGCCAGTTGTCTGCCATCATGGGTCCATCAGGGGCAGGCAAGTCCTCCCTTATGAACATCCTGGCTGGATACAGGTAAAATATAGCATCATGTAAACAGTAATGTGTGAGAACTGCATAGATGTACTGTGTGGGAACATGTATACATTATACAGTGTGGAAACCTTTTTTTGACCCAATGTGGGAATCTATATGCACGTACAAATGTGGGAACAGGTATACAGGTACGATGTGGGAATATCTTTACATGTACAATGTGGAAACATGTATACATGTCCAGTGTGGGAACACGTATGCGAACATTTACAGTGTGGAAACCACGTATATCTGCAGTGTGAGAAGATGTATACATGTTGTACAGCATGGGAGCATGGGTACATGTAAAGGTGGGAACATGTGTAATGTAAGAACAAAGATACACAGCACGGGAACATATATATACAGTCTGGGAACCGGCAGTTGTGCTGAGGGAACATGCATTCAAAGAATTGTGTGTACAGATATGTACTTGTTGGCATTTTCTTTTGTGTTGATAATTCCGAAGAATACCTGTAGCAACTTGAATGAACAGGAGTCCCTAAACAGCACTGATCAGGCTTCATTCCATCTTAGATTGCTAAGGGCATTTCACGTTTCACTAAACACTACCCTTAGATTATCGCTGTGATTCGGCATGTATTTCACACGGCGTCATCTATCTAGAGGGAGATAATCCAGTTCGAAAGTTGTTCCCAAAGCATGAGGTCAAATGTCGGCCCCATTTAAACGAGCCAATGAAATTATCTGTATTCAAATATTGCTTAGACATGCAGACGTGTCAGTTTCACGAGGCGCAAGACTTGGGGAGTCTACGCGAGACCAAAACGAAGTTGTGCGAATTAGCTATTTTATTTCTCACTCTAGTGGAGCATGCTTCTTTGTTTATCTTAAGAAAAATCATATTACAAACGGCCTAACATATTTGAAAACAAAATAAAATCGGCGGCAAACCACAGGAAAATGATATGCTTTTTATTTTGTGATGGGGGCACTTCGAGGCCCACCATGGGATCATTTCAATCGATCGCTTTCTGGAGGTGTGTCTTCGTTGTATGAATGTGATTGCACCGATGTCAGATATAACGGGACCAGTCGGATGTGACCATTTGGGAAACGCCCTATTACACTCAGATAGCACCCGTTACCGCATGGCTACGAGCAGAAGTTTCTACGTATGATCGAGCCATGCGTTCGGATGATGGCTTCATTCATGCTGACCTGAATTGTCTGGCTCATATAATGTATGTGAACTTTAGAGGAAGTACTGTTAAACTGCCGTATCAGTTTCAGAGTATTGTTGGATGTTTGTGATATTCTATATTGCAACACAATGGGTGGAGGGATTATTGGGCACATGTGACTTCCAGCATAATAGAGCAGGAAATATTGCTACCTGTAATGTCTATTCTAATTGCTGCCATGATCATTTTGATAATAGACCCATCCAAGCTTTACAATACCCTATTTCATCTAATTTTGTCAAACAGCATTTTCAGAATTAAAAACAGAAAAAAGACTTCTTTAGGCCAATTGAGGCTAAATACTGTGGCATGGATATGTTATTTATCCCAATAACTGAAAAGATAGCTGTTGAAATTTGTAGAATGTTAGCAGAATTTCCCTCTGCAGATGCCCGAAGTTAAGTTTTGCCGTCCGAATAATTAGAAGAAATAGGGTAATGCATGCAAGAACTCTGAACACTTTCTTTCAACATTTGCTACTTCTACCAGCCAAAATCGGTCTAAGCTGTGTATATCCACAACGTCCGTAACCGCTAAAAAATTATCGACTTTCAACACCACGTAAAAATATTCTTTTACTGTAAATGCTCGTCGAGTGACCACTCGGCGAGATCCCCATTGTTGGCAAAAGATTTTCAAATTTATGGCAAATTATACACTAAACATCTGTAAAGTTTATTTATTGGAGACTGAGGAATTCATACCTTCTTTATGATGGAAATAGGGAAATTTGGCTAAGAATTCACCGTTCTTTTTAAAATTTTCAATGCCACCAAAATCTGGTTTCCAGCGGTCGATTGTAGAGTTTAGGGTCTCATTCCAAAGGTCATTTCCTGCACATTTGGCCTATGATGTGTGTGTTCACATTTAGCCAGATGTAATAAAGAATTCAGTGGATAATTGTGACATGTTTTCTAAAGATACAACAAAACCGAATGTGCCTAGGTAAAGCTAAAGCCTCGCTCTTCCTGTTCAGTGTTTCTTGTCTGCGGCCGTTTTGTTCGATGAGTGACATGGTTGTGAATACTGTGGATATAAAATGTCTCACAGATTTATTTGTGCCATCAAAGCCTGTTGGTACGATGTGCTGGTCTAGTAGCCCCATCGTCGTTTTGGAATGGACAAATTTTGATGAGATATTCCATGGAAACCTGTGACGTTCACACGTAGCAATGTGGATAAAACTTTTGTGGTACCGGTAGTTTAGTTTTGTTTCTCACCCGATTTTGCTTTTGTGTTATCCACAAACATGCAGATATTTTAATGATCACTTTTGGTAAAGGTTTGGGCTTAAAAAAAACGTTTCTGTCAAAAAATTGCCTAATTTACTTCTGAAAAGACGGTTCATATTACGCCTATTGTTTTAGCTGAACATCGCTGAGAAATCCGAATCCATAGGGCAGATTTCTATTAATCTATGCAAGTAGCAACCGTTAATTACAAGATAATTACTGATAAGTTCTAAGATTTCCATTGGCATCATAGGAATTAACAACGTAATGCTAGTCTTGTTAGGGAGATCGAGGATGATATAACTTGATGTATTTAATACATGTATGTGGACCTATCTTGATCTTACAGAACAAAAAATATCACAGGACAGATCCTGGTCAAAGGTCGTCAGCGAAATCTGCGTATGTTCCGAAAGATGTCTTGTTACATCATGCAGGATGATCACCTCCTACCTCACCTATCCGTGGAAGAGTCCATGATGTGCTCAGCTAACCTCAAACTCGTTGAATCCACGACTCTCGCAGAGAAAAAATACTTGGTATGTTTTGTACAATGCTTATTGAAATAATACCATATTACTGGGGTGATGTATATGATGTGATCAAGGGATTAAGTTTCCAATTCACACTTTTTAATACAAGGCAAGTTGCGCTATCTTCGAAGTTGCTCAAAGCACACCAGTGATGAGAGACCAAGTTAAAAATGTCTCTTAGCTGCATTGCCCTGTTCCAAAGCATGGTCTTTTCAAACAGTTTTCACATATCCCCTTCCCTATTTTTAGACTTTCTCTCAAAATTAATGGGCATATTACATGTATTACTACATCCGTTTTTCGATCCATTAGCTGTTCTCGCCAATGCATCTAGTCCAAGAGTTATCTCTCCATTCTTTTGAAACTTGCTACATATTATTGTCACCATAATGTGAATTTTTCGACTTCCTGCTAGTTTCCCAGAGTTAAGACCTTAAATTGTCGAAAATTTCATAAGTATACCTCTCGAGATTTTAACCTTGCATGTGAATTTCTTTTTGGTGAAAACATTTTGTGTACACAATGGAATGGCACCCATGGTTGTTCTCAGCTCTGATAATGTTATGCTACCATCACAGAGAGGATTTATTCATGATATCATTCAGTCCACTGCACATATGATGTTGCTCACCAAACATTCCAATGGGGAATCGTGTATGTCTTCACTCTCCTCTGTAATTATATGATTGCTTTTATCTTGATGACTATTACTTGTATGCAGATCAATAATGCTTCATGTTATCATGCTGATTCTGATATAAGGGGGGTGCTATTGTGTCCCCCTAATTAATACATGCATATCATTTCAACCCTTTTATAAGGCTGAAAATTTATAAGCTGGTTCAAATTATGTCCTCCAGTAACATCGTTACAGAGAGGTTACACTGTACTTCCAACAAAACACTGGATATCAGTGATATCACTGTTGTTGTGTTGTTTTCTCAGGTTGATGAGATTCTGGATACTCTCAGTTTGAGTGATACGAAGAAGACGAGGACAATCTGTTTGTCGGGAGGACAGAGGAAGAGATTGTCTATAGCACTGGAGCTCGTTAACAACCCTCCCATCATGTACTTTGATGAACCCACAAGGTAACTTTGGTGAATGACAAAACTACCAATGCCTGCTTCCCACATTAATCCTTAGTCAATGCTGTCTTGTCCCAGTGTCCACGACACTGATGCACAGCACGTGGGCCACAGTGATCTTAGGGTTGTTCTCATGATCTCTCCCCTATGTTTATAACATGGAACGGGGTTTGAACTATTGATAACTGATGTAAATATGATAAGATGGATAAAATATTCCCACCATTCCAAGAAAGGACTAACAAGCTTACTTTTATGATAACCCTCAGGTGGCACTCAGGTGGAATATATACCAGTTAGGGAGCGTAGCAAAAATCGGAATGTCCCAATGGAACATTTGCGTCCAGTATTGGATGCAGCCACGTTCCATTTTCAGCTACTGGAACGTTCCACATTAGAGGAACGTTCTCCTTGAACGTTCTGTACAGAGGGAAAGTTCCTGCCGAACGTTCTGGTTTTAGATACTACAACTACGACCAGCAACTGTACGCGTACGGTAGGCGAAAGAATGGCGAAAGGTATGCGTGCGCGCAATGTTCGGCAATGTACTTTCGCAAGAGCAGTTACTTTCGCGAAAGTATGTTTCTTTCGCGTACGCAATTTTTTTAGCCGACAAGAAGCAGTTTACGTTTCCTACAGACAGTTTTTCGGCATCGGTGTTCGAGATGGCGACATTTGCGGAAAAGAAAATTATGTTGCTTGGCCTAGAACAAAACACGTCCACGTCCTTAATTCCCTGGCTGGAAGCAGTGGGACACATTCAATTGTCATCTCTGCATTAATTACGTATTATAAACAAGAAATAAGAGTCCCCCCGCAGTTTCGACATTTGTAACTCTGTGAACTTTGACCCTGCAAAGCTATCCCCCTGAAGAGAGCCGCACCACGCATCGCTGCTCAAAGGACTTTGGCAGATGAATTGATGAATTAAAATACCGTACAATAACAACTACATGGCTTGTTGTCCCAAGGTTTTGTGTTGTAATCAGTTATGGTCGGCGTGAGACGTGCAGCTCTTTTGTGTAACCTTGGCTGGGGTTTTTTGTTTTTGTTTTTTTCACTGTTTGGTCGCGGAGACTTGAATGAATGAGAGATTTTTTATAGTAGTGCGCCCATCATGAGCCGAGTACGTTGACAAAACAACGGAATAAAAGAACAACATTTCACGTAGGGTACATAGGTCTAATACCCATTACAAAGTAAGAGTATATTACTAATAACACTTTAAATTAAGCCTCTTATTAAGAAACTGAATCCCGTTTTGCGAGACATATTATATATAAAATGTCACATCTCTTGACATGGAATTGGATGGGTCTAACAAAAGAAAAAAATAGTTGAGAAGATACTATATTATCCTGGATGGTATAAAAAAAAAGATTCGTTCTCATCGAGACGTATAAGGTACAGTACGAATTGCGTTAATGTTTACACTCGTTCCGTTCATTTTGCGGTCCGTTCGAGTTCATTTCGTTCCGTTTTGCGGTTTTTCCGGTCAAACGGTTCGGTCTAACTCCGTTAACAATTCGGTTGTATTTCGTTCAAACTCCGTTCATCCTTTTGCGTTCATTCCGTTCATTTCTTTCATTCCGGTTCGTTCTCATAAATGTAAACGTGTGTAATAAATTACTTTCATATCGTCGATCATATTCGCGGAGAACAGTTGTTGAAAATGGCAACTTGTCATTACACGGATTTCCAACGCCAAGAAAATAACGAAGATCGATCTTCATTATCCCCAGACTCGCAGAGATATATGTTTCTTCTTTCTATTACAATCAACTTTACACTAGATTATAAAAACATAATTTTATAAGTCGAAATGAAATCTTTCGCGCCGTCTGCACGAAAGAATGCTTTCTCCGAGGTCCGAGTGCTGCCAATAACAACAAGGTCAACGGCAGGGAACTTTTCGGTCTTCAAGTTCACAATCAGGTTTTCTCGTGCCAAAAGTAAATGCTTTATGCAAGAATTTCTTCGATTCACTCTAGATGATCTGTATTCTATATTATCTCTAATGAAGGCGACTGTAAAACTGTTGATAAATTTGGGCGATATGAGAAAAGAAAAAAGTTATTCAAAATTGTTTAATAATATTTTTTATCAGAATATTTATCTTATATATTCTTCTGTGCTATCCGTAAAATTATCTTGCATCTTTCTCGTTTGTTTTCACATTAGACAAATTTTTAATATGTAAATATTTAGGAAGAATGGGCTAATAAGTTTCTCATTATCGGTACTTTTCTCCGTGATATCTACACAAGCGACAGGATTCCGCAACACAATTTGAGGATGAAAAACATCTGATACGCCTCGATGAGAACGAATCTTTTTTATACCATCCAGGATAATATTAATTTAGTATTTTCTCAACTATTTGTTCTTTTGTTAGACCCACCCGATTCCATTTTAAGAGATGTGGCATTTTATATATACATACTGTTGTCTCGCAAAACGGGATTCAGTTTCTTAATTTGAGGCTTAATTTAAAGTGTTACTATTATTGTATTGATCTACATGTACCCCAGGTGAAATGTTGTTCTTTTATTCCGTTGTTTTGTTACCGTAATCGGCTCATAATGGGCATATTAGTACCAAAAAAAAATCATTCAGTCTCCGGGACCAAACCGTAAAAAAAAACTAAAAAACAAACAGCCAAGGTTAAAAACAAAAGAGCTGTAACAGATTACAACACAAAACCTTGGGACAGCAAGCCGTGTAGTTGTTATTGTATTATTTTGATAATCAATTCATCTGCAATCACAAATTCCGTCTATGGAAGTTAACACTACAGGTGATCACACTTCGTCCGAAGGACTACCAAAGTGCGTGGAGCGGCTGTTTTCATGCAGGGGCATAGCTCTGCAGGGTCAAAGTTCGCACAGTTGAAGATGTTAATTCCAATTCCAGAAACTGCGGGGGACAATTATTTCTTGTTTAAAATCGGCATAATTAATGCAGAGATAACAATTGAACATGTTATAAGCCCCACTGATTCCAGTCAGGGAAATAAAGACGTATTTTGTTGTAGGCCAAGTGTTCGGAGTGCCGGTAGGCGGTATCATACAACCCGCGGCAAAACTTTGTTGTCGCAAGTTCTTTTTCGATCGCGCCAACCATTATTATTTTGACATAATTTAGCTCGGGTGCAAACAAATCAACACAGACAAACCCATAAACCTTTAATTACACAAAATGGCAACATTTCACGACGTTTTATTGACTACTGATACAGCTTTCGGGAAAGATAGAGAGACTTGAAACTATGACACGAAACCACTCAATTTCTTGACGTCGAGCTTTCGCGTACGCACATGCGAAAGATACGCGAAAGCAGTGCGTGAGCTAACGGGAATCGCAAGCGTACAGTATGCGAATCTGGGACTTTTAGTTGCTGGTCGTAGAACATTCGTTTGCATCAGAACGTTCAGGTGCTTCAAAACGTTCGGGTGCCTTCATGCTGAACGTTCCTGGTAGGTGGAACGTTCCTGCCGAACGTTCCGAGTTACTGAAACGTTCAACAGTGGGCATTCACTTGTTCCACTGGAACAGAAATCGCGTTTTGATTTTTGCTACGCTCCCTTATCATTGATATATTCTGAATTAAAGACCGGGAAGTGCTCGGAATGACGAGCTGAAGCTCAAGCGACTAGATCGGTGTCGGTGCACTGCCCGCTACCATTAAGGCCAGACAGCATTTTTCAGGGATTAACTTGAACTATATTTGGAATTGCCCATTTCTGTACTCAATTACACCAGAAAGCTTCTTTTAATCAGTTCTAATCTCGGAATGCAACATCTCTCCTCAGTGTAAATTGTTTTTTGAGGTAGAACAATGTAGAACTATCATACATTAAAGCCCTTCTTTGTACTTTCAGTGGTTTGGACAGTGCCTCCAGTTACCAGTGTGTCAACCTCCTCAGGGCCTTGGCACGGGGTGGACGAACTATTATCTGCACTATACATCAGCCCAGCGCTAAGCTCTTCGAAATGTTTGATTCGGTATGTTTGCCCAGTGGAATGTTGCAGTGTTCAAGCCTGATTATTTGCACGAATACTAGAATTTTGTATATGACGACACATATAAGTAGTTTTTCTCTCGGTCTGGAGTTAGCTTGAGAATCATGAGATTTCTCCAGATGCAAACATTTGAGAAATTCACATTTTTTACCTTGAGATGTATTGTATATACTGTATTGGTTCATATTCTGTTTGATCTATTTCAGCTGTACATGTTGTCTGATGGTCAGTGTATATACAGGGGTAATATCCCCAATGTCCTGCCATATTTCAAGGACCAGGGACTGGTCTGCCCTAACTACCACAACCCTGCAGACTTTGGTGAGTTCAATGTATTACAGTGGCGAAAACCATAATATAATCTTAGTTAACCCTTTGTTACTCATACCAGTCAAAATGAGACCCAGAATGCCTGTTCCCAAAATTATTTCAATTATTTTGCTGTATTTGCGGTAATGTGGATAAAATTATTGTTTTGTATTTTCTTTGTCTCCAATCTTTTATTTTATCCAAAAACATGCAGATGTTTTAATAATCAGATTTGATAAGATTTTGGCTTTTAAAAAATATATATGTGGGTTTCTATCAAGCGATATGCATAATTTACTTCTGAAAAAGACACTCCATATATCAGACAAAAATATCAGCTGGTATGTCTGAGCAATCCAAATCCCCAGAGCAGTTTTCCATTACTATATTCAGGTAGAAAATGGTTAAATAGAGAAATTTGTTGAATGTTGTCATTGGAACTTGCTTCAGAAACATTGCTTGTTTAACTCAAATCAGATACTTGCATGATCATAAACAATTTTTTGGAAGCTAAGATAGCACGATGGACAATGGATGAAGATCCACAGTCTATCAATATGGTGATGTGCTGGACAAGAGTTGCCTCCCTTGATGCCACTGCATTCATATGTCTGTTACCTCCCTTTGTTTCAGTGATGGAGGTGGCTGTAGGGGAGTATGGGGACGACAAACAGTACAAGCTGGTCATGGCAGTCAAGAACAATAAGTGTGAGCTACTTCAGCAAGAATTTGACAAACGTATTATGTTGGATGCTAAATCGTTGATGAATGGACACTCCAATGGGTGTAAGATAATGCTGACTGGGGATAAACTACCACAGATCAGCGAGAACTGCACAGAGAAAGACAACCTGGTTACAAACGGACACTGTAACGGACATGTCAATGGGACGAATGGACACATCCCTGCGAAAGGATCTTTAACACAAAACGGTGGAGTCTGTTGTACTGCTGCTCCCAAACAAGAGGTAAGTCTTCGTAGCTGTAGTTTTATTTCTCAGATACTGTACATGTAACAGCTTAGACTAACACACTCTTTGCCTGCTTTCCATTTTTAGCCCACCATCACCAGATGGTGGGCTGTTCAAATCACTTTTCGTCCGTGGTCCGTAAACAATTCTTGTTACCGCGATTTCTCAGGAACTACTTCATGGATCTTTCTCAAATTTGGTACACAGGTTCCCCTTGGGGTCTACTTGTGCAAGATACCTTTTTTGGTCCGATTCGAAAATCCAATATGGCCACAAGGCCATCTTGGATTTCCCCATGAAACTTTGTTATCGCGATTTCTCAGGAACTACTGCATGGATCTTTCTCAAATTTGGTACACAGGCTCCCCTTGGTGTCTAGTTGTGCAAGATACCTTTTCTGGTTCGATTTGAAAATCCAATATGGCCACCAGGCAGCCATCTTGGATTTCCCCATGAAACTTTATCGTGAATTCTCAGGAACTGCTGCATGGATCTTTCTCAAATTTGGTACACAGGTTCCCCTTGGTGTCTAGTTGTGCAAGATACCTTTTCTGGTTCGATTTGAAAATCCAATATGGCCACCAGGCAGCCATCTTGGATTTCCCCATGAAGCATATTTATCGTCATTTCTCAGGAAGTACTACATGGATCTTTCTCAAATTTGGTACACAGGTTTCCCTTGGGGTCTAGTTGTGCAAGACACCTTTTTCGGTCCGATTTGAAAATCCAATATGGCCACCAGGCGGCCATCTTGGATTTCCTGATGAAACTTTGTTATCATTTCTCAGGAAGTACTGCATGGATCTCTCTCAAATTTGGTACACAGGTTCCCCTTGTGGTCCAGTTGTGCAAGATACTTCTTTCGGTCCGATTCGAAAATCCAATATGGCCACCAGGTGGCCATTTTGAATTTCCACATGAAATTTTGTTATCTTGAATTCTCAGGAACTGATTCATGGATCTTCGTCAAATTTGGTACACAGATTTCTCTTATGGTCTAGTTGTGCAAGGTAGCTTTTCTGGTCCGATTCCAAAATCCAATATGGCCACCAGGTGGCCATCTTGGATTTCCCCATGAGACTTTGTTATTGCGATTTCTCAGGAACTATTGCATGGATCTTTTTCAAATTTGGTACACAGGTTCCCCCTGGTGTCTAGTTGTACAAGATACCTTTTTCAGTCCGATTCAAAAATCCAATGTAGCCACCAGGCGGCCATTTTGGATTTCCCCATGAAATTTTATCGTGATTTCTCAGGAAGTGCTGCATAGATCTTTCTCAAATTTGGTACACAGGTTCCCCTTGTGGTCCAGTTGTGCAAGATACCTTTTTGGTCCGATTCGAAAATCCAAGTTACGCTTCAAATTAATACTGTATTCCCGAGTTGTGACGTTGCATCACAAGAATTGGCTTATCAAACGATGGGGCATATTCTATATATTGACTATAGAGAATATCCATACTTTCACCTTCCATATCAAGGAGTTCAAATGATTCAGAATTAAAATGTATTTCTGCAAATTTTAAATCAGTTTACTTTAGTCCATGCCGTTGCAAGTAAACTGCCCCACCGTTTTGTCTGCCGAAGGGACGTCACTCTTGTGAAACAACGTCACAACTCGACAACTGTAGACTACTGCATGTTTCGATCCAAGGGAGATAATCAGGGCTCATGCCAAAGTGTAAAAGAGATTAGTCTTCGCTTCCAGTACCCAATGATGACACGTACAAAAACAAAAAAATACTACAAAACGAAGACAAAGGATCCTCCGGACATTCACTTTCAGACTAACTTTGCTCATTTCACTTGTACTATAACAACCGACATCAAGTACAGTTTCTAGAAATCTTGAAACTCCTGAACCTTAGATAGATAATATCCTGGTGTTTTCCAGTGTCCCCTTTTCAATCTTTGTCGCTCAAATTGAAAATTCTGCAAACAAAATTACAAATCAATCGTTTGTTCTTAGTAATAACAATGGACAAAAATATCCTCTTGTCATTAGCTTACAATTATCAGACAATGGTGGGCGCCAAGATCCTTCAGGATCTCTCGTATGTAATAAATAGGCGGTGTGGGGACATTCTACCTCTCCTCCCTACACCCATCATTCTGAAATATTACAGGTTATTTTATGGTTTCCAAATATAACACCCAATAGACCATGTTAGCTAAACTGTACTCTATGTACTATATCTGTACCATAACCCTGAAATTAGATTTGAACTATGTTTTTCACCCTGTAACCCCCTGTGGGGTAACCCCCTGTTACTGGCAATTCTGTTTATATTTTGTATTCTTACACCTTTATTCTAGTGGAGCCAGTTTAATGACTCCTATGAGGTAACTAACTTTGTTTCCATAAGGCCATTGTCACTTGATTGGTTGTTTAGCATGACCTTGATTTCTTAAATACACCTGCTAGATGCTATTATTATTCATTATTAATTATTAAATTGCAAATAAATTGTATACAAATATGAAGAAAATGGGTTTTACTCATGAAAAATGTAAATCCCTCATCTATTATAATTATTTGCTCTCAAAATATAGATGAGGGCTGGTCATGCTAAACAACCAATCAAGTGACAACAACCCAACCAGACTTTGCTATTCCTCCTGTGGCGCCCTCTCCCCATTCCCCTCCCCCCTCCGTCATTTGCTCCCTTTCCTGCCGCAGACTCGTGTTTGTAAAATCCACGAGTGCTGATGATAACTCCCTCGGATTTTGTTTCGCCTGAGCGCGGCGAGAGTGAATCACTCTCTCAAATATCATTCTCCACAACATTGACAGTTTTGAGGAGAATGACCAAAAGCTCTCCTGGAGAAAAAAATTAGACTGATGGAGAGCAAGATTGATCACTCTCCTTAAAACGGAGATACTGCTGCCTACTTGCCAACAATGCTGCGCTATATTCCAATGCTTTCTCATAAACAAGTTGCTACCAGCTCTTTAGCAAGCTCACTGTTAAGGGAATACATCAATGCTATAATCCACTTTCAAACTGAGGAGGAGTTCAGGCAGATTGTGTGGGATTAAGCGGATCCCATTCAGAACAGAGTCGCTGAGGTTAGGTCGGATGTATTTTTCTTCTTGAGAGTGGGAATTTTCATCCCATGATCAAGTTAATGTAGGTTTCTATTTCCCGTATAATTTATGTCATTACGTTAATCGCTATTTTATTGAAAATATCAACGGAACACCGATAGAAATGTTGCTGGAGCACATCATGCCTGCAGCTCGTGTCAAGCAGCATTACTGGCCACCTGCTTCACACAGGCTCATACCACATATATGTGTGGGATGACGTATCCCTGATGCGGTTACCGTTTGTGTTTTACACTGTATCACATGGGAATATCAGTCAATACGTAACCAGTTATGCTGCCAAATTATGTTGCCACATCAGCAAAGCAATTTTGTATTCAGTATCACCCTTGTTCTTATGTTGACAGCTGTTCAGTCCTCAGTTTTGTCCCCTCGGGCAGAATTTTGCCGGAAGGGTATTGGCGTCGTCAGCATCGTCTGTCTGTCCGTCTGCCTTTGACGATATGAGATCACAGACAGTGATATTGCAGGAGAGCCATTGATCACTCTCCTGGAAATTGAAAATGCATTGGAGAGAGCGATCACTGTCGCATTACTCATGCAAAACAAAATTCAGGAGAGTGGTAAACAGCTCTCACAGATTTAAGAGATACGAGAGGTTGTGTTCAGTTTTGTAACCTAGTCCTGGGAGATCTCTGTGAAAATAGTTATTTTCCTGAAGAAATGGTACATCTCTGAAGAAACAAATTTGTATCATTTAATTGGCAGAAAAGGAAAGAAGAGAATTTGACATAATTCCATTTGTTTGAATAGAAAGATTTACGAATTAAAATAGATCAATACCTGCCTAGACTGATGGAGGGCAATTTATCTTTAGACTAATAATTCCATACATTACTATTATTGCAGGAGTTTCAGAATGAGTACGACTGTCACACGTTTGCCACGAGTTACCTCACACAGTTCCGTGTCCTCTTCATCCGTACATTCATGTCCATTATGAGAGATACAGTAAGTACCTGAACGTGTAGTTAGATCAGCATGTGACAACTATCCAATCTACTGCCATCACTTTCAAAACTTGCAGGCTTTATGGTCTCTTTGGCAACACAAACAACCTGGTTTCAAAAGAATATTGGTGTACCAAAATAACAGGCTTCATATATCAATAGAACAGGCTTCATACAAGCTTGATGTACCAATAGAACAGGCTTCATATAGGCTAGGTATACCAGTAGAATGGGCTTGGTTTGCCAATAGAACAGTCTCCGTACAGGTCCTGGAACACCTAGAATTCCTGGAATTACAAAACTCAATATCCAGGCCTTGATTGTCATGAAATGTAACACATAGTCTCTTGAAAGACCTGGAATGTAACAAAAATTATTTGTATCCTCATTGAAAGCCCTGGAATGTAACAAAAAGTATTGATAGCCGCCTGGAATGTCCTGGATAATGAAGACAAGTCAAGAAAATGTATTTATTTTAAGGCAGTAGATCACATTCGTTAATAACTGTCCAAATGTGCTCAAACTTGCATTGAATATGAAAGTCACTTCTGAGCGGCGAGGAATAGACATAAATGGTTCAGTTGTGGCAGATATCAATATTATTTTTATTATTATTAGTAATCTTTTGTGAGGTGTCTGGATACTATTGTGAGGAAAATTGAAAATTGTTTTGAAAAATTAAAACAATCCCGATGTCGCAGCTCCATATGCGCATGGCCAATGTGATCTACTCTCTTAATGAGAAGGCCTGTCAAACTGACAGAAATGGTCAATTCAATATGTTTGTTAGCAAATATTTTACGCAATATTTACGTTGTCATTCAATCATTATGCCCCCCTTCTAATTAGAGGGGGGGCATATAGCGATCGCTTTGTCCGTCCATCTGTCCATCCGTCCGTCTGTCCGTACGAGTTTCTTGTCCGTGCGATATCTCGGTTAATATTTGATGGACAGGATTGAAACTTGCATGGAATGTGGCCAGTGCCTCGTAGTTGTGCAGCGTAGAGGTTTTTTTTCGAGTTCTGGTATAATTTTCAAGAGTTATGGCTCTTTTTCTGAAATCTCTGTGAATGAGACTTGTCCGGGCTGGATCTTGGTTAATATTGTATGAACAAGTATGAAATTTGCATGATATGTGGTCAGTGCCCCACAGTTGTGCAGTGTAAAGTTTCTCCCCGTTTCGCTTATATTTTCAAGAGTTATGGTCCTTTGTTCCTGAAATCTCCGTGAATTAGGACTTGTCCGAGCTGGATCTTGGTTAATATTGTATGGACAATTATGAAATTTGTAGGTATGTGGTCAGTGCCCTGTAGTTGTGCACCGTGAAGTTTCTCCGCGTTTCGCATATATTTTCAAGAGTTATGGCCCTTTGTTCTTCAAGTCTTTGTGAATTGGGACTTGTCCGGGCTGGATCTCGGTTAATATTGTATGGAGAAGTATGGAATTTGCAGGATATGTGGTCAGTGCCCTGTAGTTGTGCAGCATGAAGTTTCTCCGCGTTTCGCCTATATTTTCAAGAGTTATGGCCCTTTTGTTCTTGAAATCTTTGTGTATTGGGACTTGTCCGGACTGGATCTCAGTTAATATTGTATGGACAAGTATGGAATTTGCATGATATGTGGTCAATGCCCCTTAGTTGTGCAGCGTGAAGTTTCTCTGCTTTCGGTTATATTTTCAAGAGTTATGGCCCTATGTTCATCAAACCTAAGTGAATGGGATATATTTATTTGTCCAGGCTGGATCTCCGTCCATAACCATTTTGGACCGGGAAAATGGCTATAAAATTGTTATTCTACATTCCAAAGCCGACCACATAGGTCCTGAAGTATGAAATTGCCCCAAAAAGAGTGAATTGGGTGCAAAATTCAAAGTTCACGATCGCTTCATAATTTCACCACAATATACTCCCAAGGAATGTAGGTCTCATAACCAGGTCACATGTTTGGATTTGGCGAAAGCCCCGGCGACCACCTTGCATCAAAACATTATATTCATTTCTTGTTGGTCGCTACTTGGAATATGTATTATGCGAGGCATGCCGAAAAAAGTGACTGAAACAGAATTTTTATAATTATCCAAATTAGGCCTCCACACACCAATACAGAACAGAACAACAATGGCGGGGCAGTGTCCGATTAAAGCGGAAGGGGGGGCATACAATTGAGCAATCTCTGATTGCTTCCTTGCTGTGTTCATGCCTGGAATTGATTATGACATTGTAGCTTGCGCAAGGAGACTCATAATGATAACAGAAAAAGAGGTATTAAACGGACAAATAGGAACTCTGGTAACCTTGATCCAGACATATGGACAGTTTTGGGTAGGAACCTGGTCCGGTAAATCTATTCTCATGTCTTTATAACCTGTACTTTCAGACGTTGACTCGGCTCCGTCTGATCTCTCACCTGAGTGTGGGTATTCTGATAGGCCTGTTGTACCTGGGTATTGGGAATGAGGCCAGTAAAGTATTCAATAACGCCGGCTGTCTCTTCTTCTGTATGCTGTTCCTCATGTTCACCGCCCTCATGCCCACTGTCCTCACATGTAAGTATACACCATTGTCATGGTAACATAGTCTCTCTACTCAGACTGGGCTGTTAATGTTTTTCCCAGACTAAACATCCACAAAAAGGAATTTTGTTTGAGACCGAGTACCCGTGTAAACAAATTTATAGCAACGGCAACCACCCATAGAAATGAATATCAGACCAAATAAATATAGAAACATTTTGACATCTGCCATGATCTTTCGGTGCAAGCCATTCCTCCAAAAAAACGAACTTCCGTCTCATCTGCATGTGAACATGTGCAGTTGGCACACTTGGTCGAGAATGACCAGATTATAGTGCAATGTAGGAGCCCAGTTCAGTCACAGATTACTTGGCTTAGAGATCTTTTCGGAACTATATACGAGACCCAATACTAGATCTGATCATTGTAAAACAGACCGACCAGGTATTGTAATATAATGTGTAATGTAGAAGCTGTCCTTGTGTTTCAGTCCCTATGGAGATGGCCGTATTTGTACGTGAACATCTCAACTACTGGTATAGTCTGAAGGCCTACTACCTGGCCAAGACCATGGCTGATATGCCTTTCCAGGTAAAGTAACTAGGTCTACTTGCACATAAATTCAATCACAATTGGTATCCCAGACATGGTTCTCAATGACAGCACATGCTTTTACCACAGAATTTTACGGAACAGTCATTTACTGAACATTAAGAATATATTAATATAAAAAAGCTTGACTGATGTCTGCTAAAATCTGTGCCATATATGCTGGTTTATTAGCAAAAGTGTTCTGGTTAATACATTGTGATCAGACATTGCGATATTCCAGTGAATTAACCTGTGAATGGATATCGTCTTCAACAAAATAGCCAGTGGTTTTGTATTTGAGACAGAACCTCTGTGGGGCATACATGATAGCAATTTTTCAAGCATAACTATATTTCATTTGGTCAACAGTCAAGAAATTTTAGTTGTGCTGTTTTTGAAAATGGGGTACCTGAATTCTATATAACAAGTATACATGTACATGTTATTTGATTTCACATTTCAGATTATATTCCCTCTGGTGTATGGCAGCATCGTGTACTGGATGACCTCCCAGCCTAACGACTTTGTACGTTTCGTCATGTTCCTGACATTGGCCACACAGACGTCACTTGTGGCCCAGTCTCTTGGTCTTCTTATTGGAGCAGCCACCTCTCTGCAGGTAAGACAGACCTCCCTGAACCATAATTATAGAAATATCAGAGTAAGACGATGTACATGGCAGATGTGTATCCTTCATAGAATTGTTTACACACAAAAAAATCGGCTAAGTCGCAATTTTCCATGACAATTTTCCTCAAAATTTCTGCTTAAACTTTCATGAAGACTGTCTGTGAGGACTCGAATAAACACGGTTTTAAATTTACCTGTCCACAGTGTACAAACCCCAGTGTAAAATCCCTTGAAATACAGGGTCTTAGCGAATCCACATGGTCTCTTAAGAAATCAAGTGCAACCAAGTTGGATTACCTGATATGTATATCTCAATATGACAGGGCGCGAGGGACTTATTGCGGCTACTCACCAGGTTTCTGATGGATTATCAGTCAAAACAAAACAGACAAATGTGGTAGAGGCCAGAAAAGACGCAGACCAGTGTATAGTTCCCCGGAATATTCCTGAATGTTAAATTTAATTCTCGCTCTTCCTCAGCCTAGTTCCCCCAAATGTAGTGCTACATCAATAATATGAGATTGTTGATAGTTAATTTTGAAATTATGCAATTTGAGGGCATGCCTCTGTGTGTTTTGCTCATAATGACAAAATAATTGCAACTTTTTCCAACTCTGTTCTGAGAGACCTATAGTTATTTTGGTGTGTCGTATACCCTGCATGTATTTCATGCAACAGTAGTTTGAATATTAAGGGAATCCCTTGTGAAATGGAGCCCGACACTATTATCCAGGTGACTTACAGCACAATACATAATGCTACAGGAGTTATAAGGCATATACTGACCATATTTCATTATGGTGACCCAAAATGGAAGGATCTGAGCAACTGAGATTCGTAACTACATGTATGTATGTTGTTTAAAGTCGTTTCATATTCTCCTCAGGTGGCAGTTTTTCTCGGCCCTGTGACCGCGATCCCTATCCTGCTCTTCAGTGGCTTCTTTGTGAACTTTGACACCATCCCCACATATCTACAGTGGTTATCCTATATATCTTACATAAGGTAAGCTGGGTCAGACAACTACTTTTATGCACCCATCGTTAGACGAAGTTATAATATAAGATAGCAAACTCTGATGGTCGGTCAGTCTGGTAACTTTTGATGTCCGTGCAATCTCTCGAGAAACAGGTTCAGGGATTCATAGAAGTCGAAATTTTACGAACCGAAATCTGGAAAATTGAGTTTTTTTTCACTCAAATTGAGTTAAAATAAAATTTATCGGCATTTTTTCTCCCTCAAATTGAGTATATAAATTTTTTACAAACCAGGGTCATTTTTTCCCCCAATGTTGAGTATATAATTTTTTTACAAACCAGGGTAAATGTTACCTTCTGTGAACCTTGTCTACTGTTACCAATTCATGTATTTTTAACCTTTTGTGTAATTAAAACCATTTTGTGTCGTTGATTGCGTTTACTCGTTTCCATCATTATGTTTTCAGGTATCCAGGATACATGAACAAATTATGTTAGATTTATTCAAGTTGTTTACGAGTAATACTTCAGGTAATCAGGCAAAACTTTGCAATGCTGCCGGTACTGGTTTTCATTTATATATTTATGCAAATGTAGTTCTCATATACATGCAGTGAGGCGTGTCAACTATTTCCCTCTCTGAAAGCTGTTATATCTCAATCAATCAAGAATACATAAAAGCACTTTTAATTCCTTTTTCCAACTTCCACACAGGACTGTCTGAATAATATACAAACACACATCCAATTTCAGTATACAAATATGGCCCAACTTTAAAAACGCCATTTATCTATTAATTTAGATCGAAAATTAAATTTGAAGAAACCATTATCCAAAATTTAACATTGACAGAAAAATAATTTTCATTATGGAAACATTTAACAAAAGCAGTGAATTAATAAATATAAAAATATTGTGATGACATACGTGAAGTTCCAGTTATTGTGAAAATATTGAGATATTATTCAATTACAAATGACCACCAGTATGAAAAATCACACTGGTTTATGATATTATTTTGATAGAATATGGTTAACAAAGAAAAAAAGGAAAAAAAACCCAACAACGAAACACTTCAAAACGCTTGCTTGCTCTCTCTCGACAGAGTTCACTCCCTTGTCATGTTCTCAAACCGCATGCTGTACGCTTATAAGTGTCAATTTTCGTTTGATCAAACCAAAGTGAAAATGATACAGTATTACTATTTTCTCAAGACAGACCACACAGAATACACAAAGAAATACTTACGATTGGCATTCTACGAAAACAACGTGTGTTTATTCAGTATCGTTTGTATCTCCCTGCGTTGGAAGGAACGAGAACGAAAAGGTCGAACGAAAACGAAACCAAAAAAAAAAATGGCGACTCGTCGATTGTTCAGTGAAATTACGGTTCATAAGTATTCGGGATTCTTCCACGGAAATATACGTCGATGTAACTAAAATTACGTCGGATAAACTAGTCTCGGATGAATATATCCCGTTAACAGACTTAGTCGTCCGAGGTAAATTCAGAGCAGCTGATGGAGTTTGCACTTGACGTTGTTGTTGCTGCCAACAGATTCACATGTGCTTCCGCGACCATGGGATGATTTCCCGACAACCGGGTATTGAAATTTCGAATTTACGAAGCTTGAAAATTCAGTTTCCGAAGCTTGAAAATTCAGTTTCCAACACACAAATTGAGTATAAATATTATTGTGAAAACTTTCGATTTTTTACTCAAAAAAATTGAGTTTTGAACTGAAAAATTGAGTTTTAAAACTCAATCTACGAACCGAAATTCGGTACGTAGAACTGACGTGTATGAATCCCTGAGGTTATGGATTTTTTCTTGGACTATACCTTACCCACGGGACAAGGAAGGGTGCTATTCATT
Source organism: Hanleya hanleyi (assembly GCA_036873755.1). Classification (NCBI taxonomy): domain Eukaryota; kingdom Metazoa; phylum Mollusca; class Polyplacophora; order Lepidopleurida; family Hanleyidae; genus Hanleya; species Hanleya hanleyi. The sequence goes on along the minus strand of JAVTVY010043470.1, from coordinate 136,665 downwards.
TTGAGCTCAACAGGTCAAAGGTCAAGGTCACCATGGCCCAAATATTAGGAAACTATTCACTCTGGGCTGGTTAACATTTGGGCCCCCCGGGTGGGCTAAAATGGTCCAGGCTTGCTAAAACATACTTATGGTACACATCCATTTTCCTGGGGGGCAGTCCCCACTCCTATTATATCTCCCGAACTAGGTCTCGCCTGACCACATAACTGCCTTTTTGTCCCCCGCTACTTAGTAGGGAGGGGGACTTAGAAACACCGGTGTCCGTAATTCTGTGATTTCGTAATTCCGTGATTTCGTAATTCCGTAAGATTTTCTTGTCCGGACAATAACTCGTGAACGATTTAACCAATCAACTTCAAACTTGGGGTGTGCCTTGACATTGGCGAGAGGACGGTTGGGATTGTTTTTCAGCAATGTGTGTAATCCAATATGGCCGCCGTCAGCCATTTTGGATTATAAGCAGTTGGATGTTAGATTTTCTTGTCCGGACAATAACTCGTGAACGATTTAACTGATCAACTTCAAACTTGGTGTGTGCCTTGACATTGGTGAGAGGACGGTTGGGATTGTTTTTCAGCAATGTGCGTAATCTAATATGGCCGCCGTCAGCCATATTGGATTATAAGCAGTTGGATCTTAGATTTTCTTGTCCGGACAATAACTCGTGAACGATTTAACCGATCAACTTCAAACTTGGGGTGTGCCTTGACATTGGTGAGAGGACGGTTGGGATTGTTTTCAGCAATGTGCGTAATCTAATATGGCCGCCGTCAGCCATATTGGATTATAAGCAGTTGGATCTTGTCCGGACAATAACTCGAGAACGATTCAACCGATCTACTTCATATGTGGGGAGTACCTTGACATTGTTGAGAGAAGGATTAGGATTGTTTTTCAAGGACGTGCTTAATCCAATATGGCCACCATCAGCCATACTGGATTTCATTGGATTTTAAGCAGTTCTATCTTGTGCGGACAATAGCTGGAGTACGATTCAACTGATCTACTTCAAACTTCGGGAGTTCCTTGACATCGGTGAGAGGACGGTTGGGACTGTTTTTCAGCAATATGCATAATCCAATATGGCCGCCGTCAGCCATATTGGATTATAAGTAGTTGGATCTTGTCCGGACAATAACTCGATTCAACCGATCTACTTCATACCTGGGGAGTGCCTTGACATTGTTGAGAGGAGGATTAGGATTGCTTTTCAAGGACATGCTTAATCCAATATGGCCACCATCAGCCATACTTGATTTCATTGGATTTTAAGCAGTTTGATCTTGTCCGGACAATAGCTGGAGTACGATTCAACTGATCTACTTCAAACTTGGGGAGTCCCTTGACCTTGGTGAGATCCCGGTTAGGATTGTGTTCCATGAACGAGCATAATCCAATTTGTCTGCCATCTACCAGCGATATTGTATCATGTTGTATTTTAAGCAGTTGCATCTTGTCTGGACAACAACTCTAGAATAATTCAACTGATTGACTTCAAACTTGCAGTTTGGCTTGACATCGGTGAGAGGACAGTTGTCATTGCTTTTCAGTTACCTGTGTAATCCAAGATGGCCACCATCAGTCATCTTAGATTTTCAGCATTTAGATCTTGTCTGGACAATAACTCCAGAACGATTCAACCAATCTACTTCAAACTTGGGGAGTGCATGCACATTGGTGAGAGGACAGTTGGTATTATGTTTTATGGATGTGCATAATCCAATATGGGTCCCATCCGCTGTATTAGATTATGTTAAGCTCATCAGCGATATCTCCATTTTCAAATGATACCCTTCATCAATGATATGAGATATCATCGACCAAGAAAAATTGACCATAGAGGTCCATGGCCCCTGCAGCAGCAGCGCCAGTTATGGTGGATTACATCCCCGCAGCAGCAGCGCCAGTTATGGTGGATTACATCCCCGCAGCAGCAGCGCCAGTTATGGTGGATTACATCCACCATAACTGGCGCTGCTGCTGCGGGGGCCATGGACCTCTATGGTTGATTTTTTTTTTTATATCTTACATCATTGTACACTTATTGTCAATCTAATTAAAATTAAATCCTATCTGCTCCCCATTTGGATATTTCGCTTGTAGGATCTAACAGGCTTGCAGTAACTCGGGTGTTAACCAATCCCGAGAACGCTTCATAGTGCTTTGAAGGGAACATTGATGACAAAGAATTTTTGGTTGGCTCAGCCGAATTAGCCGGCTCGCTGGCCGGGTGTCTTTTCATGTTGCCGCGGTCCCGACATCGTGGCGCCATAACACGGGGTAGATATATGGACTGATCTTTGGTGTAAACATTGGGGTAAATGGGCACAGTGAACCTATCTCCCCTCCCCGACTGCAAATGGATGAGTCCAGATGCGACCATGATGTCATAATGCTTTTAAATATCCATGTTTATGGGCGCCCAGAACACCAAATTCAATTGAAATACGTAAGATCCTATATAGCGACATGTACGATTGGGGAGCATTGATAGGATATTAATTTATTAAGATTGCACTTATTGTACACATCCATTACCCCTAGGGGAAGTCCTCACCCCCCTCCCCCAGGAAACTGAGCCCCACTTTCTATCTCCCCAAATAAGCCTCATCCCACCCCATATATTCCGAAAGCTTGCATCATTGTGCACTTACGGGGCACATCAGTTAACAGTAAACAAATTGCTGAATATGAACTATCTCCCTTTTTCAGATACTCTTTTGAGGGTGTGCTGCAGGCCATCTATGGGTTTGAGCGCGGGTCTTTGGACTGTGAAAATGAGCACTGCATGTTTGGGGAGGCCACTGATGTCCTCAAAGAAATGGATGTTGAAGGAGCCAAGTTCTATATAGATTTTATTGTACTGTGTATATTTTTCGTCATTCTCCGTATAGGTTGTTACCTCGTGCTGAGATGGCGGGTCAAATCACAGCGGTGATCTGTCCGTATTCAATAGTTAGGTGAGGAGGCTCCGACATATTATTATTGGGAACCCAACTTGTTTATATGTATCCCATGTTAATTTATTGTAAATACACATTCGAGTAGGAATAGCACATTCTGTGCAAATCTTGCTTCTGCGTTTCCAATTTTGTTTTACCACATTCTGTTTGTGGTATTATCTTGTGCCATTTTGTTTTATGATATCTGTGCAAATCTTGCTTCTGAGTTTCTAATATATTTTACCACCTTCTGTTTGTGGTATTATCTTGTGCCATTTTGTTTTTGAATATCTGTGTTTTAATTCAGCAGATAACATCCCCTGGCTCTTTGACTATAATCTTCTGTTTCCCAAACAAATAGCATTTCCCAAACATGCCAAAGGATAGATTTCTTAGAGATCCTTTGTAGAACCATTTCAAAATAGACTTGAAATTAAAAATACATGTAGAAAATAAGAAATGTTTTGGAAGCCCTGAAAAACTACAAAATTGCAAAATTATAAACTTGAATAATTCAAGCATCTTATTAATGTGCATTCACCCTCATTTTGTCACTGATAAATTTTATCACCCCTTACATGTACGAGAAACTGCATAGTTTAGGTCCTGTTTTTACCCCTCACGTACATGTATCGTTGTCGTCATGTACATCCACCTGTCTGTCACACCTTGATACACATATTTGATAGATCAAAATATGATCAGAATGCAACAGGATTTCGATTGTTATGAAGGACTGAGGTTTGAGATGCACAGCGCTTGTTCCGTCATCTTTCCATTCTAATAAAGGACCTGGCACGGTTTAATGAGATTTTGGACCCCATGAGATGTGGTTTGGAGTGCCAAAATGAAATATCACGTATAAAAGAAATTTGTCAGTCAGCTTAAAGTATATTATCTAGTCTTATGCTCTGAGTTCTGGTCCCCATATAAGGTGTCCCGAAAATGAGAGAAAATTGTGCTGTTCTCGCCTCAAAATATACGATTTTGTAGAAATCTACTACTTCAAGATTCTGTTATTATAAAACCATGAAACCCAGATATTTTTGGCACTCCAAATGGCACCTTATGGGGACCAAAATCTCATTAAACCGCACCACAGAGGTCCTTTGATCACCCCCAATATCTTTGTGTGAGAAAATGTACCTACGATTGTTATTGCTAAATTATTCGAGCGATACCGTGCTTAGAAATTGTTTGGAATTTTTTTTCTTCTTTTTTTCTCTCACCTTGTAGTTCGCCAGGATAGAAAATTATAAATCACTAATATTACTACTGCATCGATTCAACTGGTCTATATCCAGCTAAGACATATTAGGATGTTTGTGGATCTGTTTTATCCATCCTTCAACGGTAATGTTCTCCACATATCATGCTAAAAGAAATTGAATGATATTTGGCAATTGTTCCATTTTTGTAAAAAAATAATTGATAAAAAGAAAAATATTGTAGACCCAATGTTTGTCATACTAGCACGATCAATGCAAATTTTATACATGTTGTTTTGGAAGCTATGGGAAGATGTAACATGGAGATAGTTATGAAAGTTCAATGAAGCTTCAGCTTTACTTGTTACATTGATGCCCCCCCCCAATTATTAAACTGGATTTGATCTGAGAAAATGTTTAAATTTCAAATGCTTTTGCTTGTTGTAATGGTGTATGATCTGTTTGAAAAATAATCATGTACATTTGTCGCTGTAGCTGGAAGAATCATTAATCAATAATCATTACATGTTCAACTGTTGAACAAAAGGAACCTTCTACATGTAACTTCTAGAACTAGTGTTACTGGTGGATTATAAGTTAGGGGATTATGAAGTGATGGGCACTGGTAAATTGTGACATGAATACAGATCTGACTAGATTGCATGCTTTGTGTATAACAGCATTCGGTGTGGTTGGTGTGTAATATCTCCCAAATCTGTCCATCTTTTTTGCAAATGTATACACACATTATACTGTTTGTAATGAACCAGGAGAGGCTCCAAGACTGGGAACGTGTTCACCTGGTTTTATCTTGGGGAACTAATTGGGATTCAGAGTTTTATAGAATATTTCCTGCAGCATATCCATAGAAATAATTTATGGTTAATTAAAATGAATTTGATCAGTGTTTCCATGGACATCATGGTCATCGTCTTTACCAGCTTACAAGTTTTGCACCAAGCCTTTCAACCATGACAACTATTGGCATAATTCTCACTGATATTCTACCATATTGCTTCTTAAGCTCATGTAGACATACTGAAAAATTCTGTGTGTTCGATCAATACCCCCCTCCCCCCCGGACCAAGTAGAAGGAATACATTGTTAAAATAATGGTCTCATTTCTCATTCCCCATTACCAATATAACCATATGTCTCCACATCACTTAACGACCAAGCTTGATGACCAAGATGACCGACAGTTAATGAAATGAGATTAAATCATAGCTTTTAGGAGTTGAAAGTCTGGAAAAGTGCAATGTTACAGAATTCAATGCTGTTTGGCTCATTGAGAGCTGGAGAGAGATTATTATATTTAACGTGACTGTTTCATGTTCACATAATCACTTACTCCGTATACCAATAGTGTTCAATACACGAATATATCCACCTTGTTTGGAAGTGCTTAAGTATAGCTCATTCGAGATGTTTTCTAGTTAGCAGGTTGCAATATTCATGCCACTGGGATACCGAATGTTATCAATGTGTCCAAATATACAGGTACACATCAGATTTACAGGTATCTTTACAAGTATTGGATACCCATCGAAACGCAAGGCCACTTTCACGTTATGAATACTCCTTTGTTTGGTCAGAAATGCATGCATTACTTCAGCAGTTATTTCCTCAGGAACACATTTCAGTCAAGACAGGATGATATAAATTGATTGAGAATAGGCGAATATCAGTCGTAGTCCATCTGGTACATACGACAAGTGTCCATGATTGGGCCAAGACAATATCCTCCTACCCTCTCCCTTATATACTGTGTACCCCTGAAGTTGTATATAATGATGATCAATGAAGGCTGGGGAAGCTTGACAAGTGAGAAGACGATACCGGTAGAGACTTTTTGGATCTGAGGGAAATGTATTCAATAGTTAGATATATGTAGTTAGACACAGTATCAGAAGGCTTGAAAGACCCCTGGAGATGCAAACGGTTTGGCCTGAGAGCGGTGTGAAGTTAATGCTGTTGCTTAACTGTTCTAATTTAGTTATCGCAGTAGACCTTGTATGGTTAAGATGTATTAAACAATACATGCAATGTTTATCATGTCACATTTTTGTCAAATGCTTGCCAGAAGATTTGAAAACCGTTCCATCAAAATTCAAGTTTCGAGAGCTCCATTTCTCAATACATCACCATTCTACTAACTTCAACTGTATTTAAATGTGGAAAAGATATATAAATGAAGCACAGTTTGCATGTCAGCTGGTTTGGTGTGTTTTGTATGTGTTTTAAAACTCATTGTGAAATATTTGCTCCCTTCAGCCTGTGATTAATTCAGGCATAGGAATTTGATGTGGTCAGCAGAAAGCTAAGGACAAGACATGATTGTATATATGGATGTACTAAATATTATATAGGTAACCGTTTGTCATGTTTGCAGAAATCCACTGAACATTTGTGCAATGTTGATTTATGGTGACGAAACAAATTCTGAAAATTGGGGAAGTGGATATAAAAATTAGTGAATGTAAATGACAACTAGACTCAATCTTGACTGTGATCTGATCATTGTAAATCTAAATAATTTATGTGTTTTTTTATGAAGTTTGTATTGTTTAGTAATTGAACTATATATCAGATGACAATGACCAATTGTTGATTGCTGCTTGTGTTTAGGTTTAGTTATTTCTTAGACTGAATTCAGATTCATTGTCCAGTTGGAAATGAGATCTAAGGTAAATGGTTTTATTTAATGCTGTAGCAGCCTGGGTGTTGAAGGTGAACTGAAAAGCTTTCCAATGTTCTGTTAAAATGTCATAAAACAAGAACTTCTATAGTTGTTACAAATATGTGTGGTAATAGTTTTGTGGGTTATTGTTTTATTTTGGGTATATGAAAAGCCAAAACTTATACAACCAGAAAACGAGAGCCAGAACGTCATCGCTTGCCTCCCGTTGTTTTTGGAACGTCATGACGTTATAGTGGCCCTCGTTCATTCATCCAACGTAGCATGACGTCGCATTTAAATAAAACTTGAATGAAGGAGACCACTATAACGTCATAACGTTCTACAAACAAAGAGAGACAAGCGATGCAAGTTTTCAAGATGGATTCATAACCGGATAACTTAAATATTGTTATTAGTACAATTTTGCAAAATATATTTGCCCAAAAAACGTATAAAAGTTGTGCCACATAAGACAAGATGTATATAAGCAACATTTTAGATAAAATTAAAAGCTTTGCAGTTCACCTTTAGCGAGACATCCTGTAGTCAAGGTGAATGGTGGATATACGGAGCGCTGGTGAGACAGGCGATTCAAATATCGATCGTCGTCTGCTGATGGTTTTGAGATATCCATGCACAATTGGCCCTTCAGCAGGATGTTACTGACCTCGAAACCACCACTGTCTCGCCACATGTCACTTTCAAGTTTGAATTTAGCACGCCTTTACTGAAACTTGAACACCTAGCCTCATTCCCACTGTCAGTGAACTTCATTCAGACAGTGGAAATGATAATCAGTCAAGGTATTTCTGTGTGTTGGGATCATTTTCTGATGTTGCGGATATATTATCATGCTTAGAGTTTGTTTCTGAGTGGGAATCTGTTGTGGGAAAGTGTCTTTTACCCCCATTGTTTGCTGATACGACTGAAGATTGAAGCAGATTTAGTTTTGTAAATGACTCTTTGAGGTGTGGGGGTATTACAGAGTTGATAAAAAAAAGAGTTTTCTCAAGTAGTTAGTGAATTTGCATCTGTGAACGTTTATTGTATTCATCTCAGGCAAGTTTGTGTTTTCAGAGAGCAGACCTGTTGAACACGAGAATGTTGGAAGTGTTTGTTTATATAGCTGTTATAAGTGTATGAAATATCATATTTTGTGATTAAATTTTTTAAAGGTTTTCTAGAATCTTGTACCTGTCACTAAAGTATGCATATTAACTGTCTGTATCACGAAATATGATCTGTTTTATAGTTACAGAAAACGTAACATAACGTTTGCTCTGTCAGAAGTTCTCCAACTTCTGGATATAAACTGGTTAGGGAATTAAGTGCCTCTCTGTACAAAACAGTTGTTTTTCTTGAATAACATTGATAATACAACCCAGAACAAGTTGTTTTGCAAAGGCGAATAATTTGAATAATTATACCCAAAGTAAAACTGTATGATAAACATAAGCTGTAGCCGGGCACGACAAATAATGATATTTGCCTGCCTGGATATTGGCCTGCTTACATCATCAGTTCAATGAAACCTCATGCACTGTGTGATCCAGGTGTTCGCCGGACTACTAAGCAGACGACACAAGCGCACAAGTATTGAATTCTGGGCTATGTGCACTCCATCATAGTAGCCCACAATACATTGTTTTCATTCATGTTATTTATCAATGTATTTATATTCGTGTAATCAAAACAAGGCCCTATAAGTACAAAACAAGGATATTGGACCTGAAAAGGAACAGAAAAACATTGCTAAAAGTGGTGAAATTCAATTTTGCAGAGTGCAGAAACAGTTTTCGGTCACAGCGTGGATGCCCTCGCTCGGGCATCTGCACTGCGACCTTGGGCTGAATATTTTCAAACATCCGACAGCATTCCTCTAATAGTCATACACAAGTTTATGCAAAGATCATTTATCTGCTTGGTAGATAATATTTTACTTAGTCATCAAGAACAGGTAAAAAACATGTACCTGTCTAATAACTTTCCGGAAACTGGCTAAAATTTTTAAAGGATGCATACACATTTATTCACCTATGAAAGAAAATTTACAAATTTTGTATCTTAAAAATTATTCAAGAAACCGGACATTTTTGCTCATTTAGAGAGGCACTTTCTGTAGCCTGATCAGTGAGTATGGACCAAACATGTCCTCTAATCATACTGAAATGCTCCTTAACCTGGAACTTAACTGTTACTGTTACTCTGATGAAGAAGACATTTTTGAGCATTCATCAAATGCCATCAGTGCTAATATTTCTATTGAAAATTTTAGTTTTACAAATGTATTGTTCTTCATTTTGATGAAATAAAACAATCTAGACTAACATATATGCTTTTGTTTTGTACTTTTCATACGCCTACAAATCGTATATTATGATTACAATTTTGGTCCGTCCGTTAACTTTTGTAAGCTGTACGATATCTCCAGTTCCATGTCCTGGATTGGTACCAAACTTGGGGTAGACTATATATTACCCATGGGGCAAAGAGGAATACTATTCATTTTGAGGTCAAATATCAAGGTCACTAGCCAAAACAGATCATTGAAATTGTTATGTTCATGCTATAGCTACATGCAAATGATGGCGTGTTGTGATGACAAAGAAAGCTACTGATTTTAAGCCTTGACCAATTTTGACTGAAGGGCATTGTCTGTCCAGTTTGCTTGTTAACACAATTTCTCTTGAAGGATATAATTGTCAGGATTTCTAAATTCATATAACATTTGGAACTAGCAATGGGCCTGGAGCCTATTGAAGATGACTGACCTTGACCTGTTCTATCCAGGTAAAATTCTAGTAATGTTAATGGTGAGGAGTACATCTAGGTAAATGTAATTCATACTACATATGCATATGTGATTGATTAGAAACCTTTCCAAATTGACTGAACCTGACCAGTTATCAAGGCCAAATTCTAGTCCTTGCAATATCTCAAGGGATCGTGGCAAAACTCTCCAAATTCACACTACAGTACAAGACAGCCAAATTACCACTGCACGGAACTGCTCGGTGTCCCTTTTTCTCAGTATTGAACAGTACTGATCAGTAAGTGTATGTAATCATTTACTGCACAGTACTGCGCATTAACTTGTCTGTCCTGATCAGTTAATGTGCAGTTTACAACTGCATCGAAACTGCAGAGTAGTGTGCAATACATGTGCGAAATCAGTACGGAAATCATCTGGCTAGTCTTTTCAGTAATTGATTGGTACGAAGGTGAAGCTGATCAGTACTGATTGGTACTGTGTGGTGTTCCTTTTTTTTTGCAGTCACAAACTTAACTGTTCGGGTCAGTCAGAATTTGCCTGTGTATGCGTATATTAAAGGAATTATGAACCTACCCATGTGGTTTCCGGGTGTGAAATGGAATAGGAACCAAACGTCCTGATATGACTGAAATAGCGTTGAAAGCGACATTAAAATCACTCGCCCTATTTTGTTCAGCTATCCATCGTGCCTGACTCATGATAACTACTCAGCTAAGAAAAACAGTGAATCAAAAGCTATTTGGAGGGGAGGGGAGGGGAGGGGAGAAGTGCCCTCCCACCCTTCAAAAAAAATCCAAATCACCCAAGCCATATCACAGAAGAATATAATAAAATTATTTTCTCAGCACCGACCTTGATTAACATAAGGTTGAAGAGTTAATAAATGCAACAGTTATTGCAGATAAATAAGAATTAATCCACAGGAAAAATGGAAGTAAGTTGCAGTATTAGGTCAGAAGAGAGGTCAGAAATCTGATGTCTCAAACGAAAGCTAGTCCTACCCATATGAATAGGAAAAATGAGCCGAGGCCGTAGGCTCGTGGTCGGATATGAGCAATACTACATTCTGGTATGCCACCCATCTGTCATCATTGTGTGGAAAAGGGTCATTTGAGGCAGAGTGCTGGAAACTTCAGTGACAAATTAGACCATGAACCTATCACTCTAGTTAAGATCAGAACTATCTCATATATGCAAAGAACTGAAATGTGATTGAGCCTGTACATAGTTTAGTCACTGGCAGTAATCTGATGATATTCCTCTGCCTGGAGATGATTCTGTGAAAGCCCTTACTCAGGGTATTGATGGGAGTTATACCATGTACCAAGTCAACCTGAAGTGTGATTAGTCAGTGTCTCATTTGTAACAATACAAATGGTACGAGTTGTCTCTACGCTTCATATCAGGATGTACCCTTTTTTGTAGGGAATGTCGGTGAAATGTTCCACCTGCTGTATCTGAGAACCAAAGGTCTTGCATGTAGAAATGTGCGAATCAGTCAGTGTTTTGGGGCTAGACATAAGGAAGCGAATCCAGGGCATTTCTCCCAGTCATGCCAGTGGACATTTCCCCAGTGGACATAAAAAAAATCCCCCCCCCCTCCCCCCAGTGGACATTTCTTCAGAGAACATTTCCCCTACCCTATATTTTGGGTTATTTTGAACATATGGTTTAAATGATTTGGCAATAACATAACTTTTTTTATTTTCTCTGACATGAGTCAAAGGTTACGCCACTTGATTAATAGGCCTCCAGATCCCCTTCAGTCAATTGACATCTCCGGGAATGCATGTTTGGGGTAGGAGTATTCGGGTAGGGTGGTCATTTTACTATGGGTGTGAGTAGGCATAGTTGTTTCCTCTGTCTCGCACTGTAGAATACAATGGAAGGCGTCTCATGGCCATTGGGTGACTTTATCTGAAAAGTTCTCGTGCACATACGCAGTGAATAGCCAGATCTGGGGTTGACGTTTTAGGGTTGATGTGGACTTATCCCTGGTCCGAATGGGTCATGGGAGGTGTCAAATGTGTAGCACTCGTGGTGGGGCGTCAGACTGGATGGGTGTCCAGTGAAAGTAAGGCTATGGTGCGCGCATACGTAGCCGTGGAGTAGTATAGGAAGGGATTGGAATGAACACTTTGGGGTAGACATGGACCAATATTGGTCCGAATAGGTCCTGTGAGGTAGCAGTTTGAAGCATGCGACGGAACTGTTGTGTAGTGGAAATACCGTCAACCTGCGCGATGCGCAGACAGATTTGAGGGAAAGGGCATTTGAATGAACGTTTTGGGGTGGACCATCGGTGGTCGTATGGGGTGTCCTGTTGAAGCATTCATGGGGGAGCATCTGACTGGATGGGTGTGTAGTAGAAGTAAGGCTATGGCGTGCATGTGCAGTGGAAAGAGGGCATTGAAATGAACGTTTTGGTGTCGAGATGGACCAATATTGGTCCGAATGGGTCGTGTGAGGTGTCCTAGTGAAGCACTCGTGAAGTAGATTCTGACTGGGAGTGATATGCGCCTGTGCCCTCTGGGAGAAGAAGAGAAAGGGGAGTTTCGGAAGTGCAAAGGAGCGCCTTTGGGAAGATGGGGCCATATTCGCACTGGCTACCTGGTAGAGTTACCTCAACGTATGTGTGTAGTTGTGTGTAGAGGACGAGGAGGAGCAGGAGGAGGAGCAGTAGGAGGAGGAAGTCGAGGAGGAAGAATGGGGTTGAGTGAGCTAGCGAGTGGTCATATAAATTTGTTTGTAAACCATTAGCCTCCGGTTGTATCCAAACATCGGTGGTATCCCATTGAAGCTCTTATCGGGTAGAGCCAGACTGGCGGTGATACGCGTGTGCATGCACAATTAGGAGTAGTAGAGAAAGGGGAGATTCGGATGTGCTGACCATGCCCCAGGCACTTCAAGCTCATATGCATAAAAATGCACACAGCGAGAGAAAGGGAATCCCACGCAACGCCTTAACGCCTATCTTAACGCCTTAATGCCTATCTTAACGCCCTAGCATAGTGTCTTGATGCCATGATGCAGACAGATGAGAGAAAGAATGATCAACTCGTTCACAAGTATTCTTATAGTTTATTTTCCCCAATGTTACATCATGCCCAAGCTGGGGGAGCCGCGTTCAAGTATGCTCTTGTCCAACCAGAAGATGCCATTTGGCGCTGCATCTGTCATACTCTTTCTTGTCCATGGGATGTATTCTTGGCTGCTCTTGTTCAGTCAGAAGCCGCCATTTGGTGTTGCGTCAACCTTCGGCCATTTCGCTCTGATCGGTTTGTTCTAATCATCGTCGAGCAGACCAGAATAATTTTCTGTGAGGTCATGCGACTTCTTGTCAGTACCTCGGCATCGTTTTCCACCACCCTTTTAATGTTGCGTTTAATTCATACATATGAAGAATTTTCTCCTTTATTCAGTTTTACTTAAGGCAATACACTTCTAAGGAAGGCAATTAAAGTCTACTCGTTACAGTCCCAGGAAGAGTATATTGAAGTGGTGAAAGCATTTCACAACCTATAATCTGGTGCCCGAGGTCGCCCGAGGTCGCCCGAGGACAACAGACAGAATGCAAACCGATCAAACAGTATTCCATTAGCACTCACCTTGAAAAACATAAGGTAGGTAAGTTAACAGTTAAATACAAATTAACCTTCGAGAAAAATGTTATTCTCAGCAAGGAATGAAGTGGAAAGGTAGGAAATCGGAGGGTCAACCTGAACAAAAATACGGTCCTGGACATATGGATGGGAGAGGTCCTGCATTATAGGCTCGGGGTCGGATAAGAGAACTGTAAATGCCTTTAAGACCTGAACTAAGTCCTGGTATGCACCTATCTGCCACCATTGTGGGGAAAAGGGTCGTCTTGTGAAGTTTTGGAAACTTCAATGACAAACAAGACCACAAACCTATCACTCTAGTTAAGAGCAAAGTTTTGTCCGATGTATCAAGAACCGAAAATATTATTGGATCTGTGCACGAAGTCCCCACGACAGAATAGATAATAGTGTATATCAGAGGCTTACGATAGTTTCTTTTGAGGTGAGAAGTGTCTCTAAGGGTACGTAAATAATATAGTTATTCTGAGAGATACTGTGGTGTCACAGTCTCTAATATTATTTGATGATATTCCTCCGCCAATAGATCATAATACTGTGAATGCATTGATTAGGATATCTGTGAGAGTTCTACCGTATGCCAAGGTAACCTGAAGTCCGTTGTCCGGTAACCATGGATGGCTATAACATCTGATGAACTCAATGACTTAACACTGATACTGAATACTTCCTGCTTTTGAGGGCTGGACAGGAGGAAGCCGATTCCAAGAAAGTGAGGTCCTTACCGGTTAGGGAATAGCAAACTTTTGAGGGCTGGACAGGAGGAAGCCGATTCCGAGAAAGTCAGGTCCTTACCGGTTAGGGAATCCCTTATAAAAATGTACCATGGTGTACCATGGATTATGTCCCAAAGTACCGTGGTACACCATGGTACAGCCTTTTACAGGCATGGTACAACCTGGTACAGGCATGGTACAACCTGGTACAGGTATGGTACAGCATGGTACAGGCATGGTACACCATCGTAAATCTATTGTATTAACATAGTACATGCATTGTAAATCCATGGTACAATGTCCCAAAGTACCATGGTATTTTCAGCATGGTACAACATGGTACATTTTTATAAGGGATAGCAAACAAATCTTTTTATTTGAGATATTATGAAGACAGCATAATAAGACACCGAGATCAAGAAAATAATTGAGCGCTGTTATGTTACGTCAGGTTATGAAAGTTGGACCGTTTTGTACCAGATTGATGTACCGCCATGATACTGGAATAAAATCCTAACGGAAGCTCATTAGCAGTTCAGTAGAGGACCACTGGAGCATTAGAAATTTTCGAGATAGAGTTATGCAACAGCAAACTAGCTCCACTGATAACCATTCCAGCATTTAACGAACCATTCAGTAGGATTATTGTGGACTGTCTTGGTCCCTTACCTAAGACATAGGATACCGGCTAGATTTCTACAAGTGACTCTTCAAAACTGTAACAGCTAATCTCTACCTCAGTTTACCACCCGGTATGACCGCTCAAAAGAAATTCAATCCGAGCAAGGGTGAAATTGCAAGCTTGATTATGCCATTAGGGATTATACAGCTGAAATCTACAGACTACCACCGTCAGTCACAAGCTCCTTAGAACAAGATCACGAGACTGACAACGAAGAACATGTTAAATTATTATCTTCTTGGATATCCCAGTAGGTAGAACTACTTATCCCGGTAGTTGGGACAAGGATATATATATTGTTCATACAATTCTCGACAAGGTTCAAGCCCAATGACTCAAAGAGTAACAGTCCAAACGAATTATTCTATGACCATCTGACATCTTCTCAAAAGGTTATGAAAACTTTATGAAAAGGTTATGCTACCCTTATCATGTGAACCATGGACATCTCTGGCGTTGAATGTATGTGGATATTGAAAAACTCAAAATGTCTTACGGAAGGAATTTGATGCTAAGGGTCACATACGTACAGACATGTATCCACATGGGATTTCTCGACTCTATACTACAATCCCTCATCAGGACCTTATTGACCGTCTCAGTTCATTAATAGTATCTATGTTCAAGAAAATTGATCGTAGATATATTAATGTCAGGAGCCATAAAACGATATTTATTACCCAAATCGTAAACCTGCTTTGATTAAATGCCTAATCTCCATTAGGAAGAACAATACAAACTGTTAAAACGGAAGTTAAAACTAAAAGTTGTCTCCCCTAGAGGGGAGTTGTCTGCCCCTAGGGGAGCTCTCTCTCATTCATCCCAGTGGAGTTATATAAGCTCTGCCCACGCCATTCCTATCCTCTTTCTCCTGTTTGTACTCGAGCAGTGCACATCAAGGAAGTGTTAAAGCAATACAGCTGTGTTGTTGTTGTAACCGCCGGTTATATCCTTTATCAAAGATTGACTTGTGTTTTTTCTTTTCGGGAAATTCTTCTTACATTAGTTATGTCTGAGGTTTCTGTTCCGATTTCTAATTCTTGTCGTGCGTGTGGGCAAGTTTTGTCCCGTTTGGACGGTTAATGACATGAAATGTAACGAGGATCTCGACCGTGTTGGCTTGGATTTGTCTCATAGATTTCAAAGTCCAGTTTCTTCCGCGTCTGTAAATATTCCTCCGAGTGGCACCGTCCTGCAGGAAGATAATATTCAACTTCTAGACAGTCTCACCTCTACCGGTATTGCATTGTCTGGAGTCCCTGTCAAACCGGTTCCATTGTCCAGCTCAACAAAGGCCGCTAGAGCCAGGCCGGTTTTGCCGGAGCGATCCATTGTCTCCATCGGACAAAAGAATGCTACTTCGCCACATGTTATTTCTCCTTTGCCTATCGGTTTATCACACGTTTCTTCTAAAGCAAATAAACATCGTTGTGTGGCAAATTCACCTTTACGGTTTATATCAAAAGCTGATTTATCTAAATCTGTCTCTCGTTCTATGGAGGGTCATTCGGACCTGCCTTTGAGTGTTCAAATTGCGGACTTACGATCTCCGGTTGCTGCGTATGTTGATCCGTCACATCGTCGTTCCCGTGCTTCTAAACATCGCTCATGTACTTCGCAACGCCGTTCACGTTCGCGTTCGCCTGTACGGAGTTTTGTTTCTCCGCGACGTTCTGTTACGCCGCATCGCCGTTTGTATTCGCCCGTACGTCGTTCTCATTCACCTGTTCGACGGTCTCGTTCTCCTGATCGTAGATCTCGTTCACCGGTTCGTCTTAGTACTATTTTACGGCCTTCCCGTTCTCCGGTACGCCGTTCTCGTACTTCCGTTCGACGTTCTCGTACACCTCCTCGCCGTTTGCCTCGTCGTTCTGTCTCACCTTCTCATCAAGGTCGCCAAGTTCGTCTGCCGCAGACTCCATTTCTTGAGCAATCGATTGATCACGGTTTATCTACCTCTCGTCGACGTCACATCTCTCGTCCACCCACACCGGTTTCGTCGAGTACGTCTAGTGATCATGATTCCTCCTCGTCAGTGGAGAGTTCGGAGGATTCGTCTATGATGTCTTTTCCGGATAAAATGAAGGCGTTTTTGGCGCTTGTTCCGGATATGCCTGTTTCTTCGAATACTATTTCCTCTTCTCGAATTGAATGCCCGACGGCGGCTTCTGCCGCGTTCGAGTCTACGTCCCGTAAGTCACCTATCTCATGCGCTCCGTCACCAGCTTGGGAGTCTAATTTAGTGAAGTTTGATCGTCAATTGGAGGACGACAACAAGCTTAAGAAGCCCCGTTTTCCATTTCAATATGTGATTCATGATAACACCTTACCCGTTAAACCGCCCAAACGTGATCGGGATTTGAGTCAGATTTCCAAGGTAAATAAATCAGCTCCTCTTGCGGTTCCTCCCAATGTGATGGATGGTGTTTTGGAGATGTTATTGTTTATGCAACGGGTTACATCTGTCGCGGATTGGTTTCTGTTGGCTACTTCCCGGATTGCCTTGGATCTTGCGTTGCGTCTTGAAGATGGGTCGGCTTCTTTGCCCCCGGGTCGCCTGGCCTATTTGCGTGGTTTCGTTGACACTCTCATTAAAGCTAACCGTAATGTTATTGAGGCCGGGTCTTTTTCTTATGCTTCGCTGCTGCAAGCTCAGCGTAATGCGTTACTTAAGGTGGTCAAGCCTGACGTTCCATACTTTGTTAAGGATCAATTGCTTCGTCAGCCATTATCCTCTAAGATGGTTTTCAACGATGCTATCGAGTCCGTTATGCCTGCGGTTCGTGAGGAACAGACGTCTCGTTTGATTTCTGCTGTGACTCGACGTCCTGCCTTTTCCGTGGATCGGAAACCTAAACGGGGTCGTGCTTCCAATCCCACCGAACGGGATGTGTTTCCTCGGAGTAGTTTTCGTGGCTTCGACAAACCTCCACGAGGCCGTGGTCGCCGTTCCGCCCGTGGGAGGTCTTCCAGACGTGGTGGACCATCCAACAAATGACTATCCGATTTCCGTTTCCAATCAGGCCGTAGATTTTCAACTACCCGCTTTCCGTCCTTTCAGTCATCAGGTCGTGGGCGGCCGTCTACAGTATTTCTGCGAGAATTGGCGGCTGATTACGGACGACGACTGGATTATAAAGATCTTGAAATTTGGCTTCTTATTCAATTTCCAGTCCCTGCCCAAACTCATCTCTTGGCCTCGTCCCTCCCGACTGCCAGTTCCCGCAGGTCACGTGCAGACACTTCTGTCCGCGGTCACCACTCTCATCGACAAGGGAACCGTCAGAGAGTTACCACCAACCGAAAACAGCGTAGGTTTTTACAGCCATGTGTTCCTGGTGCCGAAGAAGGATTCGGACCAGATGAGGATGGTAATCGACCTCAAGACATTAAACAAGCATCACCTCATCACCCCTCCTCATTTCAAGATGGTGACTGTATCATCGATTCGGGCCCGCGTACATCACCGGGATTGGTTGGCCTCAGTCGATCTTCAGGACGCTTATCTCCATATTCCTATTCATCCTCGTCATCGGCGTTTCCTGCGCTTCACTATCAACGATCGTCGGTTCGAATGGCAAGTCCTTCCGTTCGGAATCAACATCGCCCCCTGGCTATTCACCCGTATTACGTCACCAGTCATGGCGTTTCTGCATCTTCGGGGCATTCAAATCGAGGTATATATCGACGACATCCTCTTGTGGGCTGCGGACAAATCCCTTCTCAACGCGCAGGTCCGTTTCACTCTGCTTGTGTTACGTCATCTCGGCTTCATTCCTCATCCTCAAAAGTCGGAGTTGGTTCCGGCGCAAATTCGCCGTTACATCGGGGCGGTGTTCGATACTCGTCAACAACTGGTACGCCCTACAGAGGACCGTTGGACCAAAATTCAACTGTTGATACTAAAGTTTTTGTCATCAACGTCTCAGACACGTCAGCAGTGGCAAAGTCTGCTGGGTTTACTCACTTCCACGCAGGATCTTACTCATTACGGTCGTCTCCAGGTTCGGCCTCTGCAGTACCATCTGTCTCCTTATCTACAGATGTCTTCCCTCAACCCTGCGGTTCCGGTATTGACGTCTCTACATCCACATCTGATTTGGTGGCAGTCCCGCCACAACGTCATGCGAGGAGTTCCATTCCGATTTCCGGCCCCAGTTCACCATCTTTACACCGATGCTTCCGAGACCGGCTGGGGAGCCCATCTGGACGGCCTGGAGGTTTCCGGCAGATGGTCGACTTTGGATGCCAGACTTCACATCAACCTTCTGGAGATGAAGGCAGTCATCCTAGCAGTTCAACATTGGAATCAACGTCTCATGAATTCGTCTCTTCTCATCGCGACGGACAACTCCACGGTCATTGCCCACATCAACAGGATGGGTACCACCCGATCGCTATCAACGTTTCGTCTGGTGTGGGATCTTTACGACTGGGCTCTCATTCATCATTGTCATCTCAATGCTCGCCATGTTCCGGGTCGGCTCAATGTCTTAGCGGACCGCCTGTCTCGTCCCGACACCGTTCTTCAGACCGAATGGCAACTTCACCCGGAGGTGTTTCATCAGATCTGCAGCGTCTGGGAGTCGCCCTTGATCGACCTGTTTGCGACGAGGAACAATGCACAGCTAGTCCTCTTCGTCAGTCCGATTCTGGACCCTCAAGCTTTCGCCATCGACGCTCTTTCAATCAACTGGGACAACTTCCTGGCTTATGCCTATCCACCTATGGCCCTGATTCAGGAGGTTCTTCAAAAGATTTCTCAACACGACTGCGTCATTCTGCTCGTGGTTCCGTGGTGGCCTCGGCGTCAGTGGTTTCCGGTTCTGGTTCCACTTCTCACTGCCCCGCCGCGTTGTCTTCCAGTTTGGCCCAGCCTGTTACGTCAACCGCACGGGATTCTTCATCACAACCCACGGTGGCTCAACCTACACGTCTGCAGACTATCCAGAATGCACTCTCAGTCCAAGGATTTTCAGCAGAGGTTGCACGGACGATGGTTTCAGCCAATCGATCTTCCACATCGCAGCTCTATCAGGCGAAATAGGCCTATTTCGTCTCCTGGTGCCGAGAACGTGATGCCGATCCCGACTCTGCCTCTGTTTCCCTCGTAGCTGACTTCCTTCTTCACCTTCACCGTGATAAGAAATTTCAAATCAGCACCATTGAATGGTATCGATCTGCTTTGGCTAGGGTATTACGTCTTACCTCCGGCAACGACATTAGCCTTACCGACAATATCTCTGCGCTCATTCGCGCCTTCGCGTTACAGTCTCGCCGCACTCGCCAGCTGTTACCGAAATGGGATATTGGTGTGGTTCTGTGTGCTCTGATTCGTCCGCCCTTTGAACCCTTACAGTCCGCCTCTCTAAAAGCTGTTACTTACAAGGCTGCTTTTCTGGCGGCTTTTGCTTTGGTGTCCAGAGTGTCTGAACTTCATGCGCTTGAGAGATCATCTATGACCTGGACGGCGGATTGGTCTCGCATTTCCTTTCGACCCATTCCTGAGTTCATCGCAAAAAATGAGTCTGTGCGCTTAGGTCCGTGTGCTCAACGTTCGTACTCCATCCCTGCGTTATCAGACTTCGTGCATGGCCTCGAAGACGACCTTTTGTTATGCCCTGTTCGAGCCATTCGCCACTAGCTCACTCGTACCGATTCCGCTCGCGGCTCTCGTCGTCTGTTATTTCTGTCCCTTCGCCCGTCTGCAGTGCGTGACATCACTAAGAATACCATTGCTTCGTGGTTGAAGAAGACCATAAAGTGGTCTTATCAATTGGCCATTGACGCTCCCCCACTACTGTCTACTGCTTCCTCTCGTGAGATTCGTGCCATCGCTACGTCATGGCCTTTATTGAAGAACTTGTCCCTCCATGACATTGTCCAGTCCTGTGCCTGGACTGCAAACTCCACGTTCACCAATTTCTATCTGAGAGATATGTCAGTGCAATCAGATAGAGTGACCACGCTTGGGCCGCTGGTGGCTGCCCAGCACGTGGTCAAGTAACTTTCAAAAAGAGGGGGGGGGGCAATTTTTCATCATCGCAGCAAGCCAACCAGCTTGCTGTATCATCTCATCTCTCAATCATATCATATGTCCACATACTACATGATCATCTATGAAAGAAGTAATGGGTCAGCTTGCCAGCCACCGACTCTCAAGTCCTCAATCAATTTTAATCTTTGCCTTTACTGCAGATTTGCTTGTGTCATTTCAGGTTGAAGCTATGACCTCCTTCTAGATCATCTCAGCCGAGTCACCTCCTGTCAACTCACAAGTTCAACGTACAAAGAACTGGCACTTTTGTGAGTACTAATGTCTGTTTCAGGTGACCAGTGTCAGCAACAGGGATTAAAGTACAGGAAGTTGACGTATCACGGAGAGTAGACTCAGGACATCCGCTGTCAACTCACAAGACCGGTTCAAGCTTCAAAGACTCAAGTACAGAGAAGTTGACATTAAGTCGGATTGTGGACTGAGGGTGGTGTTACTTGGTCACCGTGTATGCAGCGGTTAGCTCGGCTTTCGCCTCTCCCCAGTCATACATTGCTTATCAATCGAATACTCATTGCGCAACTGCCCGAGCTCCTTCGTATTGGTAATATTGTTGAACCACAACCACGAGCACAGCTACATGGATGAGACACTCAAGATAAGTATCTGCTATATCAACTCCATGAATTACCCCATTTGCGTCACTGACCAGGGTTCTCTTGTTGAGTATTAATGTGTCCTGATCAACTCCATGAATTACCCATTGCTTACGACCAGTGTTTTCTCTTGTTGAGTATTATTGTGTCATGTCTATGCCCATGTCTGTGTCATCCCAGCGGTTACTCAGCCTGCTATTGGAGCTACAACAAGGCCGAGGTTCCCACCTCCATATGTTGGTAGTGAGGCATTTAATCAAAGCAGGTTTACGATTTGGGTAATAAATATTAAACATTTATAAACAATGTTACTATTTATAACCAAATCAAGCCTGCTTTGATTTGATTGTCCCTCCCTTCCTTCCCTTCACTCCACGGCCTTGCACACTACAGGTCTCGGTTTATTACAATGAGAAAGAGGATAGGAATGGCGTGGGCAGAGCTTATATAGTAACTCCACTGGGATGAATGAGAGAGAGCTCCCCTAGGGGCAGACAACTCCCCTCTAGGGGAGACAACTTTTAGTTTTAACTTCCGTTTTAACAGTTTGTATTGTTCTTCCTAATGGAGATTAGGCATTTAATCAAAGCAGGTTTGATTTGGTTATAAATAGTAACATTGTTTATAAATGTTTAATTTTTGGGAGCTTCCACCGCCGCTGGATACTGTCCGGTTTCTGTACCATTTCATCATCTTCATGTTCCAATAGATTTGATCACCCAATCAATATGTATTATTATTTTTGGATGGGAAAATGTATTTCCTGGTTTTGTGCATAATGGTTGGCTGTTCCAATATTTCCCCCTATTTTAACAGGTATTAGTGGATGTTCCTTGTAGCACAGATAGACATGTGCTGATCGAGGAGAAGAACAGCTTGTTTAAACCAGGCAGAATAACTGAGAGACTTGAATTACCAGCCTTACAGCGATCTCTCCTCATGTAAGTGCATTCATATATTGTATTTTACTTCCATCAGTCCGATAAAAATGTGAATGTGATATTTAACTTCTGAGATCGGAGAGGTAGTACCAGGCACAATCTAGGTAAACCAAGATGGTAAATCAGGGGAATACCATCTAGACGCAAGGCTATGAAAATTCGTGCGAAATGATCGCCGATATTCTACGAGATCCCATGATAAGCCAATGATGACAAGTTCTGCCTTATCACTTTGACAATGATTGAAGTTCAGTTCACGACATGATCTTTCAATATTTTTTGCAGCCTAACAAACCCAGACTTTTCGGCGAGAGTAAAGCCTTTGATGTTCATGCACACTGCCTGGAAATGATGCCATATTTGGATACTGTTTCCCGATAATGTTTACCGCATTGGTGCACGTGCTACAGTGTGTAATTACTTTGGGCGTGATTTTTAAGTTGTTTCACTAAGCTAGCCACCTAATTGGCTAACAAATGTTGTTGAAATTTGCACAGGATTTATATAGCACTGAAGTAAAATATAACATTCCGTGATATTATATTCAAGTTTACCGCGATTGTATCAGGCAGAGAACAGCCATGCTTGTTATTGATATTAAGCAGAACCACTATGTATACATCATTTGACAGAATCATTATATGGACATGTATTTTTTGTGGCAATACAAGGTTTAGGTGTGACAATTTCCATATTTTCACAATCAGGGGAGACAACTGTCATGGTATTGTCACAATCAGGGCAGACAACTTCAGAAAAAAAAGTTGTCACAATCAGGGGAGATAACTTTGTGGAAAAATTATCATTCGCAGGACAATTTTTCATGGTATTGTCACAATTACAAGTGATATTTCTTAATATCATTCTCTATTAATTATTTCATACAAATTGATCAAATCTTTGTCCTAATAGCTTGTGCTCATGTTAGAATCTGTTTCTCTTACTTCTGAAATTTTGAGCAGTTTTGATGTCATTTCTTATTGTCCTATCAAACTGCATTTGAAAGTCAACAAAACATTCTTCAAACGTAATGTGCTGTATGGCTGGGTTTCTGTTGGGTTGAACTCACTCATGGGCTGGATTATCTAAGTTAATCCCTAAAATACTTCAATCCCCCTATCAATATTCAATCACCCCAAATTTTGGGACAAAATTCAATCCGTGGTTCTAATTCATTTTTTCACCCTCTAAAAGCATTAAAATAATGAACTGAGAAATAATGATTAAATCCATGGTCTTGAACTGTTTTATCACTTCCTGTGATTGAATTATTAGAAGGTAATTGTCCTGAAACTTGATGACATAGGCCGCCTACATCCATGACAATAAATTCCTATTTCTATCCCTTGATGCAAAGCAGGCCCCCAACATCCATGACAATTAAATGGCTGCTGGGGATCTTTATACAATTCAATTCGCCTGTCACCTCCCTCATGTAACATGACATCAACTTAATTTGGCACAGTCGGAAGAGCAAGCTTTAATTTGGTGTATCGGGTTACATATAGGACTTCAGGCCTTCATGGCACATGTACTTTGCCTTGATAATGACAATTTAATTGGTTTGGTGTTACATAATTTTAGATTTCTGGATAAGTGTTCACTGTCATTCAGATGATTGAATACACAATTCATCACCTGATTGAGAGATATCAAGGGAGATAACTCTATTGTCCCAATACACTTGTGTGTTCTATCTATTGCAGAGCTGGCATCAAAAGCTGTAAACCTGGTGGAACTGTGGTATATTCCACATGTAGCCTGTCACCTCCACAAAATGATGGAGTGATCCAGGCTACTTTGGAGGACATATGGGAAACAACACGGATAGATGTCGCTGTGCAAGACATCAGCTGGATTAGCCAGGCCTTCCGTGAAACATTCCGATTCTTTGAGCATTGTCGATTTGGCCAGCTGGTATTGCCGACGTTGAGTGCAAACTTCGGACCAATGTATGTGTGTAAAATAAAACGAGTGAATTAAATTGTTTTCAAATAATTTCATCTTTTTTCGTCATATTCTAACCGCGATAGTTCTATGATTAACATTCAGGACTCCATATGCAACTTTTCCATATCAGTTTACTATTGAATGTCATGAAGCCTCTTTCTAAGTTTCTCAAATTTATTGTGATAGCATAAAAAATCTGTTGACGTTACCTTCCGTAATAATTGTTTTATTTTGTTCCCCCCAAATCTCTAGGCTGTTTGGATGCTAATTTAGCATACATCTAGGACACATTTCACGTTTTGTCATGTAAATAATCAGTTTTGCCCATCATTACCTTCTATAATGCCACTGGTTGTGATGGAATGGCCGCAAGATAGTACATTTTATTGGACACACTACACTGTTTATGACAAAACATTTTTCACGTTTGGATGATTTTAGGCCATGTCTTAAATGTGTTATTTCTCACTGGGCATAAAACAACAATAGCTCCACTTTAGCATGGGTGAGCATCCAAAACACAGAAAGATAGGGTTATCTCAGGTCATCTAATGCCGCAGAAAAGAAATAATTCCTTTTTAGATCCCCTAGATATCGAATCGCTCTACCTGTATGTTATGTTAACAGCCTTTCAGTAAATTTTTGTATAAGAATTTGTTCAGGTTTATCGAAAAGTTTTAGTGGATCCGATCTTTTAAAAATCAGTCTAGTTATTTCACATGCTTGTGAAAGCAGCAGTTTTTGCCATTCACAACATTGTGGTATAATATCTCGTGGCTTTCCAGGAGTTCCAGAAGTTTTCACAGAAAGCTAGATTAAGTGCAATACGTAATGCAATAAACTATAGATTCCGACGTAATCCCTTGTTATGGCTAACAGCATACCATTGAACCCAAATTATTGGTCGCTGTCATTCTCAATCTAGGTAAACTCATCCTCGCGAGCCAGTGTATCGATCGATACTCCGGCTTGGTTAGTTAACCATACGAGTTCCGGATATCAATAGGTCGAGGGGTTTCCTTCAAATCAACCCATCAGGGAATGCGCTAAACTGGTTACAGGTTTGAATTTTATCGTGGGCCAAACTGCTCTAAAATCTACAACACTACAGCAGTTAAAGCAAAAACCGCAGGCTTGGGATACCGACATGCTAATTCGAAACAAGCGTGAGAGATGAAATGTACAAGATTGGATAATAGAGGCGTCGATTAAAAATGTCCAGGTAAACGAGGATTTAGGATTTACCTGGAGTTTTCATGTCTTCGTTCCATCACTGGAACGAAAGAAGACGTGAAAACTTGACTAACTGTGGTTTGACTGGACACTTCCGTTCTGTGGGCTTTTCTTCTGCTTTCCTCTGTGTTGAATCGTACACGACAGCAACAACCGAAATGCAGAAATTTACTTATCCAATGACATCTTCATGTAAATGAAAAAATAAATCGATTTTAAACCACAATGGAATTACATGAAATATATTTCTCCTGCGAAAAAAAAAGTGGCATGTTTCTCTGAATATTTAACATGGGCAGTTGTTGGATAGAAGCTCCCCATTCAAGGATTATCACATGGGAACCGGGTATTAAAGTTATAAATGGCTAGATCACCTAAACGGCAAGGTTTATCGTTTATGGTCATTTGCGCTGTTAATATTTTGCACTTGGAACACATGCAGGCCTGCAAGTGCCTCCTATATTTCCTATATTTTTTAGTCATTCCTATATTGAACTCAAAACCTCCTATATTTCCTATATTTTGACTTTTTCACATGAAAACTTTAACCTATTCTCTGAAATGAGTCAAATTGGCATGAGGTCGGAAAATATGAATACATTTAAATCTCTCTTTGTTGAACCAAGCAGCAGAACGGGTCTCCTCAATCGCCACCACTATGACCACATTCAGTGGATATAATCTGATTAAACACAGAAAACTACCAAGTGTGGAACATATAATGTAGTAGTGACCTGTCTTAGACTCCTTTATTTCCTACATTTTCCTATATTTTTTTTAGAAAATTCCTGTATTTCTTCTATATTTTGGCAAATTTCCTCCTGTATTTTCACCTATATTTTCACTGTGAGCCACTTCCAGGCCTGGATATTTCTTGTTTTTAATTCTCACGAGAGTTCCGAGCAAATCCACACTATTAAGGATGTCCGCTGGTGGGTTTTTGACTTTGGCAGCCATTTTGCCTTTTTTTTTCTATTGGGTTATGTCCCTTCCCTAGGTTAAGAGATGGGGATTTCCTTTAAAAGCCTTCTAGCCGAGAATTTTGCACACCAACATCCATCCAATTTGCTAAATTTTGATAGACATTGCGATTATCTGCAAACAGTTAGAATATAAGAAAAAGTTAAATACTATTTATATGAATTTTTCATGAATATGCTTCAAAACTAGGGCTATTCCATATGCTTTCTGGGTTATCAAATTGAGCATGGGTCAGTCCACTTAACGTTGCCTACATCTAAAAAATGCACACCAACCTATATTTTTTTCTTTGTTTTTCCTCATATTACACAATTATGAATACAACACACATTATTCAAAAAGTTAATTACTTTGATTTACCACCAGCGGACATCCTTCAACTTTGACGGAATATCTCTATCTCCTCAAACGTACGTGTCTGTTGGTGGCAAAACCACCGCTGGGCGAGTCAAATGAAACATTAGTTAACGCAATCTTAATAAATTAAAATCCTATATGCTTCTCTATCGTATGGTCGCTAATTTATTAAGATTGTAGTTAACGTCCCAGAAAATGAGATACCTCATCTTCTTTGTTAGCGAAATCCTCAAAAATAATTAGGTTGAGCTTTTTTCACCCTTGTTGAACTCCTACTTTAGATGAAAGATTATTCAATTATTTATGCGACACCTACGCGTGCATCCAGTGGCTGGAGGACCTCTAAAGCTGGCAAACTGGTCTTGCATTTCAAACCTATCGGTGTCAAAAGAAACGCATATACGTTCTCAAGTGGATGATGAATGATGTAATGTGTATCCTTAGAGCCGTGATCATCATTCTTTGCAATCTCGGTAAACTAAGTAAAATCTCACGGAATATTATGTCTCACATCAGCGCCGTACAGATCCCGTGCGAATGTCAAAGTACATCTGTTAACCAATCAGGGAGAAGCAACTTTAAAATAACGCCCCTTGTTATTACACACATGGGCACGTGAACCGAAATAGTAAACAAGATACGAACAATATCCAAATAATGTATCCTGTCTAGACATTGTTAGTGGTAAACGTTCTTCTTGTAACCTGTAACCATCTGACTGACCCTGGGATTGTGTTTATCCATTTACAGCCTACTACTGCAAGAGGGAATTTCCAGAAACGGAATTGTGAGTGAGTGAGTGAAAAGGGTTTAACGTCGATTTCAACATTATTTCAGTCCTATCGCGACGAACCAACTAAAGCACCACCCAGCCGAGTTGCGTTCCTGCAATCGTAAAGATAACCGGCCTACAGCTGAGCTTGGTGACTGTCCTATAGTATTTGCACTGAAACGTCACCACACAGTAATTCAAATCACGCCTTGAATAATATCGGTCCGAAAGGACGACGTCGTTTACAATGTCCACACTTTGTTTCGTTTTGATATATGTGTTAGGTATGTGGTAATTCATATTTCACTTCACGATACAGATGCAACGATCATCAATCTGAAAAAAAATACAATGCTTGGTGTAATGAAGATGCTTGGTGTAATGAAGATGATTGATGTAATGAAGATGATTGATGTTATGAAGATGATTGATGTTATGAAAATGCTTGGTGTAATGAAAATGCTTGGTGTAATGAAGATGATTGGTGTAATGAAAATGCTTGGTGTAATGAAGATTGGTGTAATGAAGATGAAGTTAACCCGCGGAACAGAAAAATCACTAATTTCCTGCTCTCATCTCGATCCCCCACCCCCACCTGTCACGTTGACATTTTCTGGTATTTAGTCGCATGGTTTGTTCCATGCGATCAATCACATGCCTGACTTGTTTCACAATTATACTGTTAATTAAAGTCATACAGATTAATCTTCATCTGGATTATCTGATGTGAATGTTATTTGTTATGATGTTAGCTCAAGTGTGGCTTTCTTAACTTGTCCTAATGTCCTGGGTCAACCTGGGCTCCAGGGAAAATCCTTGATATGTATATAAAGACTGCAAGCTTAGTCTCTGTTCTTATCACAGGTCGTTGTTAAATCCGCGCTGATTGGCTGTTCTGTTCTCTGCTCAGACCGTACACTGCGAAAAAAATTGTGTTGAAGCCATTTTAGCACCAGAATTGTGTTGAAAATAACACAAATTGTGTAAGAATCAACACTAATTTGTATTGAACTCAACACAATTTTGTGTTGATATATTACCGGTAAGTTTAACACAAAACCATGTTGATTTCAACACAAAACATTTTGTTTTGAAGTAATTTTAGCACAAACAATATTTTTCGCAGTGTAACAGTATTCGAAAATGTTGGGCAGCCTCAAGAAGTAGGTCAGACGAGTCCCGCAAGTCACCAGGCACACAACTCTTAAAAGACATGTCACGGATGCTCACTGTATGCATGGTGTCCAGGCTGGGGTCTCGTGTTTTAAGCATGTTCATTTTCAAAGGTGCATTGACGCACACAGTGACACTCGTAAACTATTCTTGTATTGGGATCTGTCAAAGAATTGGTGTGTTTAAGTGAAGTCTTGGCACTCATGCCGAAGGAGTGCAAAAATGAAACATTACGTTCGAAATAATTGTTTCATCTATCTCGTAGTAAATTGTCTTGTCGTGTGCTCTGAGCAATTATGGGTATTAGAAATTTTGAATAACAGCATCTTGAAATTGTGTATTTGTGCGTCAGATAAATATTAAGTAGTACTGGTGCGTGAAGGCGGTTTTTTTCTGGAACCATGGTCTCGTTTGTTTCTGACGCTGAATTCATAAAGGTTTGTCATTCTGGAATTCATGGCGTCGTCGTTTGTTTCTGTCTCGTAATTCGTGAAGATTGGTCATTCTGGTATCATGGTCTCGTTTGTTTCTGTCATTGAAATCATTAATACTGGTCATTCTGGAATCATGGTCTCGTTTGTTTCTGACGCACAATTCCTTAAGATTGGTTGTTCTGGAATCATGGTCTCGTTTGTTTCTGTCGCTGAATTCATTAAGATTGGTAATTCTGGAATGCATGGTCTCGTTTGTTTATATTGGTCATTCTGGAATCATGGTCTCGTTTATTTTTGTCCGCTGAATTATACCTCTTCTATAATCTCTTCTAATTTGAGGTGTTCCCCCTGGTTTTGCGTCTAAAGCTGATCTCCATGGTAACGGGAGTCATACAGCTGACATGCGCTGTTCAGAGTTTCGGTGTGATACTCCGCTTCAACATGGATGCCAGTATGGATTCCAAGCAGTGCGTATCGAGGTACTAATGCCCTACATTATCCGAGACCGTGTCGAGTGCCCTCGTAGGACACGGTACTATTACTAAGACCCATGTCATCTGAAAACAAACACTGACATCACTGTGGCTATTAATTCAAACGTGTTCGATGTTTAAACTGATGATATTTGATTATATATTTTCATGGGTCATACTGATACTTAATTGTCAGGACATGTGACATAAATTTGGGATCCGTAGTGTATACTTTGACGATCGACGGTTCATGCGTCCGCGTTAGTGGTCTGGATTCTGAGTAATGCGTAGTATATGTGACGGGAGATTTAGAGGAAATTCGTACTAGGACTCTCCCCAAAATCAAAATAAAAAGCTAGCCTCTTGTTCCGACCCTTATATTACTGGTCCTAGGAACGGGGTTCTGCCGAGGGTGAGGGTACCTCCCTCAGAATGGGCGCTCTCACGATACACCAGTCTCAAGCTTCCCACAGAGATCCCGATATAATGTCATATCCCAGGGCTACCCTCTTCTGCAATGGGGGCCAACCAAGCTAAGATTCATAGCGTCTCCATGCCGACGACAAATACATTTTCGTGTTGGTAACTCGAACATCTCCATCGCGCAGTTATTATTACCTTTGCGCCCTATTGGACCTTCATTAACTTGAGAAAATGGGCCGCGATGAAGAAAAATACCGAAATGGCAGACTAAAATGGCCCTTCGTCGGTCATATATTAATTACAGTCGTTAAAATTATCCCTATGGAGTCTCAAAATGACCTGAAATCGAGGGTCAAGAAGATAGGCATTTCCGTCATAATAAACCCCCTGTTTTCAGGGGATGATGATCACAACAGCGATTATGGTATTTTTATTCATCGCGGGTCATTTTCTCAAGTTAATGAATGTCCAATAGGCCGCAAAGGTAATAATAAGTGCGCGACGGAGATGTTCGAGTTACCAACAGGGAAATGTATTTGTCGTCGGCATAGCGTTGGGGGAAGGGAGACGCTAGGAATCTTAGCTAGGGCCAACCTCCCCACAGCGCATGCTTCTTTTCACAGGCTGGTTCAACTGCCCCAGTGAGGTGGTTGTTTTCTAGCACGGTTTAGAACGTTGTGACGTGAAATCTACACGCGTTATATTGACAAGCGCAGGTGTTCATTCGGGAGATTCTATTTTACAGGGCGGCTGAGGGATGGTAGGCCTAAATGTCGTCTGCATAGCTGTAAATTAATATGTATTTGTTATTGATGTTAATTTCTGTTTAATTGTTGTTTTCATCGTGAAATTGATTATCAAAGCGACAAAAATAGATCTATATGCATGTATGTTTCACACAACCTGTCTCAGGTGACAGAATCACCTCCCATTTGAGAGACCACATAAACTCGTCCTTTGATTGGCACGTTGCCAACTGACTCGGGAGAAACTTTTCAGCAAAGGGGAGAGAGGTTGCCAAATACTTTTCAACCTTTCGTTGTAATAGTTTTTGATCAATCAATTTAAGGACTCGAGGCCCGGGGAATAGGCTCAAACTATCGATATTTTTTTCTTTGCATATTTCAAAAGTTGAAGAAAAAACCTATCAAGTGTTTCTGTCATTTTCCTTAAAAAATGTTTGCAAACGTGAAATTTTAGCTCTCAAAAATTCACTGTCTGTGGAAGAACTCTGCCCTGTGGGGATTAGCGCGCATTACTCACAGTCGGTGTTATCGCATGCTGTGACTTCGCACCTTGGCTAATTACTTGTCACTGCAATACACACAATTCGCACGCTGGGCTCATTTATTATAATTAGTTGTTTTTCTACTACATTCATGCCAAAGCCGCCATCGTTTACAAAATATTGAACAGGAAATTATATGGTCTATCTCCGTGTTTTCGCGCCACATGACAAAATAAAAAAATACAAACACACTGCTCAGGTGGTCAACCATTTCCGGAAAGCATGTGGTATATGCAGATATATATATTGCGAATTTGCGTAATGTTTTTCATAATATCTCACTTGACATTCTATCAACATATCTTACTTGCCAAGACAATCATGGGAAGAAAACGTTACAAGATTAGTAGGACACGCATGCAGGCAAAAAGAAACTTTGATAAACATTATTACACGACTCCTGCTGTTCGGTCATATATACCTCAGATTCAGTATTACTTCATACTGCATTATCGCATTATACATGCGGCAAATGTAGAAAGTGAGGTATTCATTCAAAATAAATACTTTACGTATTCACCATCGTACATATAATTATAAAAAAGGCAAACATTATTCCCGCAAATTGTATACTTTCGCGATAATAGTAAACTCCACACCGGAAATGGCCGCTGCCAGTTTTTTCCCCGTTTGAGGTCTGTAGACTGACCAGTTCCTTTTTCTTCTCTTTCCTTGAGCTAGACCTTTTTCAGTCGGCAATTAAATCCATGAATGTCCAATTGCCGCAAATCAGATCTTTGTAAGCCTTCTATAGAATGCTCGACGTCTACTCAATCACCCGCGGTGAGGGATTTCGGAAGGCGTGAAAACTGACCAACGCGGCATATTCCAGCATAAAAATTCATCTTCGTGACTGGTTTTCTACACTTTCTCAAAATATATTGTTCCAAAGTGATTAAAGAACGTTTGGTCTATAATCCCTATATGTTGTGTGAGAATATTGTGTCATTATCATGAAGTAGCGGATAATAATTACAGAATATCATCTGAAAAGTAGATTATTTTTGTTTACGGTCTATATCCGACATATTTTTTTACACAGCTGGTACATACAAACTTGCTAATAACTTCTCTATTTTTCATCCGATCATGTCAATTTTTGGGGAGCATAATATATACATTACAGTCCGAACGAAAGTGTCTCAGTTTTTCAAAATGTTGCTTTGTTTTGAAGTTATTGGAACTTGAAATAGACTTTCATTTTGTTTCAAAAATGCAAAATCTCGGACTCGTTACCTGTAAAATAATAGGTGAAATTAGCGATATAAAAAAGACATTCTTTTTTTTAAATAACTGTTTCTAACTGCAACAACACCGGTGAAATAAACGTAAGAATTAAATTTTTACTTTATTTGGAACGCCCGAATTGTGATCTTTCCAACCATATAAAACATATATACATGTATGTATGTGAAGTGGTTGTGATGAAATGAGGCAGAATGCACGAGGGTGTCTAGTATCAGGCGCTACCCCGGGCCTCGAGTACAGTGAAGTAAACTTATCCTAAGTGTGATCAATGCCTACTTGCGGCACGGCAAGCCCGCGACCTAAAATTTATAAACTTTATAACACTAACCGTGCCTCATTCGCGGAAGCATATGAAAAATATTACAGAATATTTTCTCACGGGTTTCAAATCTTCATATCTCTGAAAATTCTGAACTTTTTCCAATGTGAAATAAGACAATAGGTTTTTTTTATTCCTCGGTCGAGTTGAATGTTCGTTATCAGTTATTTATCGAAACAAAGGCAGTCCTTATTTAACATTCAGAAAAATATATGTTGAGAAAAAAAAATAAAACAATAGAGTTCCGGTATCAATTCAAAACTCCGGTTTAGATAACTCTATTTACATTAATGTTTAATAATAGTCCTGTCTCTCTTTTTATGGATCTCGGATAACGTCATCAGTCATTGATCATCAAACTTCAGTTCATAACAAACTTAAGATTGTTGATCTGTCATTTATAGTTGATTTATGTGCTCCAATTCAAAAGAAATTATTTAACTCTCCCGGTTCTCCTGTCGGCATGCTGAAACCGTCCACGATCTAAATGGCACTGTTTTGCATCAATTTTGTAACGTATTTATCCGCACTTCCTTTCTTTTTATTTCAAGTTATTTGTCCTTTGCTTTGTTTTTGCGTCATTTTTCAAAGCAGAATATGAATTATAACTAACCATGGTTTTAGGAAAGCAATAGATGGTAGATGGATTTACGCGTTTGATTAAATTTTGTTACCACGTCCAGGCGGACTCTCTTTCTAACGGTAATAGGCCTATACAGATTGTGCGGCAGCGATTCCTATGGGCGAGATAGTCGAGCAGGGCACTGTTATGAAGTCTGCTATGTAAGTATGTTTTCATATACCGGTCTGTCGAGTTTCTTTATTACTTCTACAATATGGGGAATAGACCGGTACAGACTGTGCCGTGTCAACAGACTAGTGTGACCTCAGACAACATATGCAATTATCCACCTAACACAATAACGTATCCAGACCTAGATATCGAGGTAAAAAAGCTTTTTAGACGCCTACACGTTGAGATCATTGGCACAACGACTGGGATACTTCATGCAGGCGCCATGTGCTCGACAAGTGAGTAATGCGTTAAGAACATATTTTTCATGGAACAATATTCAGTCAACAAAACTTTGACGCGCAAATTGTCACCAGGCCCTCTGTGATTCGAGGTAGGTAGGCTCCCTTTTGCGTCATTTTGACATATTGTTTACATAATCTCCCAACACGACATCATACTTTACAGGTTAACTACCGTGTATGAAATCATGTTGTTTGCATCATGTCATGACTATCACGAAACTATACAGCTAGACATAGTACTGGGTACGCTGTTTGTAATTGTGGTGAAGCTTTCTGAGAAATTTAACTTGAAATTTGAGATAAATAGAAGAAAACCTATTTACTTATGTATTACCTGTACCGGTAATTTATGGCACTGAATGGAAATATTAGCTCTCCTGACGGGGAGACACTGTATTGACTGGTCTGAGTTAATGCTTAGCCCGGCAATTGTACCTGAGGCACAGTGGCTTGACCACTGTGACCTGAGGTGACCATCCTTTGAGGCAACTTATAGGATAGTCACAATCTCACGTGTCCGGTCATCGATGACCTGTTGAGGGTCTATTACCATTGTAGAGCTTGTGACTTAATTGCCTACATTCTCAGAACTCTTGGTTTTTTAGAATGTATGGTTCTATATAGAACCAAATTTGGTTCTGTGTGGAACCAAATTTGGTACCTTGTATCATGTCGTAATACATTAGATTTTGGGTCTTTGGTCCAGCTGTGTAACAGAGAAAGGACCTAGTTGGTTGGTAGGACCAAATTCTGATTCACAGGTGGAACCAAATGGAAGAACCAAAATGTAATGTACGACACATTACAAAGAACCAAATTTGGTTTCACACAGAACAGTAGTTACTGTTTCAGGGTATTCGAGATGGCTCCACCCATGCTCGTCTCGGTCCTACTAACCGACAAATTACCACAACAAATTACCACAACGGACCACAAAATGACAACAAATTCATTGTCGAAAGCGGTCCTACTAATCAGCACAATGCTAAGCTATTAGACACTCGTAATTTTACCATATTCGGAATGTTGTTTTGGGTCTGCAGTGGTAATTTGGGGTCACTGCGATATGTTGCGGGCCCGTTGTCACGGTAATTGGAGGGATCGTTTTGATACTTTGCATGCTGTCCGTTGTGTCCAGTTGACTATCTGTTGTGGTAATTTGATGGTCGGTTGCGGTCCTTTGTGGGAATTAGTAGGACCCGTCGAAAGAAGCTCGATGTACTAAACTATTGATTAAAGTAAGGATATCAATTGTATGGGGAAAAGAATCCCATATTAACTTGATCGTGGGATGAAACTCCTGACTCTGGAGAAGACAAATACACCCCAATTAAATTATATGGGACCCTCTTATTCATATATTCTAGAATAATAATTCAATAAACACTAGAGTATACACCGGAGGGTATAATTATAATATGCAAAATTCCAAATATATATATATATAGACGAGAGTGTATCCTTCAATCACTGAGTTATAGCCTATATAATATTTATCTAGATTCGCTGTAAGCCTGAGTGACGGCTATTCAGTTGCAAATTGAAGATATTAATATTGGCAGAATATTGAACCGTGAATCATGTCAACTGAAGGTTAATCGGGGAACATTTGTCGCGGTTAACCCTTTTCGCTCAGTTCATTTGTTAAGTGCCTTTTGAACTTGACTGACACATGCGTGAATGACATTGAAGTTCCAATTGCAATGGCCGTATTTGACTTTTTCCATGCGCATATATACGACAGTCAAATCTAGGAATCTAGGCCAGCCTCGTCTAGCATAAAACGCTCCAGTCTTGTTCTACCTGTCTAATGCTTAAAAACATTGATATAATTATCTACCAATTCTCGTTTTACATCTTTTCTATACTGTTGTTTGTGGTTGTGTTCAGAGATAGACCGGTCTAATTACTGTAATCCTTCTGAAATAAGCCAACGTCAAGAACTTTTTTACGAGGATTCAACTTTTATGATAAACGGCATTTATAACACGCTATTTACATCCGCCATTTATTATAGAGCGTTGAAGAGACATTTAATATAAATATAAAGCTATAAACTGTGTACAATAGCATATCCATGCGTGTACATAGCTTATATATTCAACTAAAAAAGTAGTTCGAAGTTTGATCTACCAACATGGCAGTTCAAAGACTGGATTTTCAAAGTACCGGTACCTGTTCCAGGGAAGGATAAATGATCATTCCGATGTTTGGCCTAGCAATTAATTGGTACCGGTATTCATAAAGGCATTCTCGTTCCTCCAGATGCACGCATTCACCATGTCTCTGATTGATATACCACACCGAGTCTTTATTTGGTACACCATTGATAAATATAGGTCACGCCCCTCGAACCCCGTGATCATCAACACGACCAATCAAAAGGCTACTACCTTACCACGCCATCAAAGTTTACGATGCAATTATATGGGATAACACGCAGGCGCACAGAGCGGTAGATGCACATTGGGCACACTGTAAGAAGCAGGTTGTTTGAACTACCAACTACTATTGACACAAATATCGCATTGTGTCATTAGCAGTTGGCAGGTCGCCAGCTAATGTCGTAATTGCGTCATAAGCAGGCGACTATATGCAGAGTCAACCACTATTGTCGCAACTGCGACATGACGCAATTACGACAATTGTGTCATCAGTGGTTGCTATTGCAAGTACCGTATATCAAAGGGTTAGTCACACATCATGTGTGGTACGGTATATTTTTGCCTCAAATAAGTACTGGTTTCCGGTTGTGATAATAAGCGTCAACATGCTCGCTACCATTTTTTTTTTAGTGACAGAGACGCCTGCTATTGTAACGCAGTTGTGACATTAGCTGGCAACGTGACAACTGCTAATGACAACTGACGTAATCGCTACAGTGGCGCTGATATTGATGAATCCGGTATCTCGCAATTCCCGGTCTATAGTCGTTGTGAAAGCGCATTTCTCAAAATGCCAGAGTCCAAATGTATTATATACCTGAAGTTGTTTCCTTTTCAAAACTGTTCAAATGCGAAGAATAAGCTCGCATCAGTATGCATTTTATAAAACATTCGTACAACTATACGCTTCACGTGCGAGTGCTGAACTCTGATTTTCTGATAACACAGTACGCCTATACTTAAATCTTAGAGCTGAATGACAAAATGAACTTCTCAATGACATTAATACAAAACCTATAAGTTTGTTCTTTGTAAAATCATAATGTGGTATAATTTGTTCGGCGGTTTTAAATTGCTGACGATATTAACGTTGCAATTTATGGCTTAAGCTTGGCAGGTCACTACTTAGTGTAGATAAAATTGTTATTTTGCCTGAATAAGACTATACTCGCTAAAAAGTTGACAGAAATCGTACAATAACGTTATTGTATAGTGTGCGATGACCGTAAAATAGGAGCGATACGGTTACAGTTTATTCATGATATTTCCCAACGTCTCAATCGCTGAACTGAGGATAATGTCGGGGCATTTTAAGAACCGTGTGGCCTAGGTTAAACCTCAAGGTATTCATTAGACCGTTAAGGCCGCTGTCAGGTAACCGTCAAGATGACATCTGCCCCAAAGAACAGAAAACCCATAGGGGCTTTAGAGGTCAGAAAGTATAATGGTTCAATCAATTGCTAATAAACAGTATTTTTGCATACCCAACTCAAACACGAAACAGTATATGGTGTATTTTCTCATCAGTATATGGTTTGGTAATAAATATAAATATTCCGCGGTACATATTTGGAGAAGTGTCTATAATATCAACATTTTCCGTTCAAAAAGGCATTCAACCACCTCTTGCCATATTTGGTGATCACACAGAGAGCAAAGACAATCCTCGTTGCACGGTGTTGGTAAGCTAATATCTCGATTGGCTTTGCATCACGTGCGCTTACGGCTTGACGAATTTAACCCAGTCACTAGGTCAAGAAAAATGACGGACCGTTAGTTTAGTATTTAACTTGAAACGTGAAGATGATAAACAAAGGTATATAGAGAGCTGTTCGCTTGCTATCGACAGGGGCATATTTATACTACATGTATTGCATGTATCTGTTCCATTTAAGTTAACATGACCATATTAGGAGCTGCTTAATGAATCATCACTATTGGTATAACATATAACATTCATACATTGCAACTAACTTGAACCTATTACCACTATGGGCTACGACATGAATGTCTTGGTTTTTATATGTTACGGAAGCAAAGACGCGCCATGTGGCAGAGATGTTGTCTCGGTTAGTGTTACTGCTTAAGAGATTGCACATGATATCGCATTGTGAGATAGTAATGACTACAGTGGAAATTTCGCCATTGTCACCGTGTATGAGCTCGAAGCGTAGCCTAGTGCTGACGAAAATTGATTTACAGATTGCGCTATTTCATATATTGTAACGATATACACGGCGAAAAATATTGTGTTGTTTTAACACAATTTTGTGCTAAAATGGCTTCAACCCAAAATGTTTTGTGTTGAAATCAACATGGTTTTGTGTTAAACTTAATATATCAACATAGAATTGTGTTGAGTTCAATACATTAGTGTTCATTCTTACAGAATTTGTGTTATTTTCAACACAATTCTGGTGCTAAAATGGCTTCAACACAATTTTTTTCGCAGTGTATATTGTAATTGTGATACGACATGAATAAAGCAAATATATTTCTGTCGATTCTCAGCCCTGGGAATGACGACGAATGTTTTCAGCTCAATATCGCTATTGTTGCGGTGTATGACAGTTGTTGTGATATAAATGTTTTGTTAACGCGTAGTTTGGTGGTGAGTCATTCAATATTCAATGTAAAGAATTATTATTGAACCGACGTTAGATATCTCTTTTCATGAGTGATAATTTGGATATAAACAAGCATTGAGGGGTTCCGAGAATACATTATCCGCAACGTCTTCACAATAAAGTTTCATGAAGTTGATAAGTATCATAAATATACACGCACACAATTAAACACATGTAAGTCTATTCTTTAAGCACACGTTGTTTTTCCTGTTTGATCAACACAATTCTGGTGTTATTTTCAACATAAGTATTGTTATAACACTAGATGTATGTTGTCTCAACTCAATACTGGCGATAGAAGATGATCAACACCATTATGTACTTTTAGACTAAGATATTGAGAGGTTAGTTTTCAAATGGGGAAAATACTTAATACATTCTAACTCATAGGCCTGTTGTGGCCGGTTTTGGGGCGTTGGTGGCTGAGACGATCCAAAGTTGATCTTCAAGCAGGATGCATGAACGGCCGTCATTGGAGGAGGGAATGTTACACTCAAAGTTATTTCGCTGGTATGGAAGTATGGTGTGGTATGGTGACAGCCAGTTTTAGGGGCACATTCATCGAGTAATTGAGGTGCAAAAGATTCGTGATAAACGATTATGATATTTTAATGGTGTTGTCTTGTTGACATTCAAAACTTTTGGCGGCTTCTGGTCGGCAACTCTTGATTGAACGATATCTGTTGTCCGGGAACTTTCTCGATTCACGTCAGGCTGTTTTTAAGATAGCCTGGACATTTATAAATGTGTTATGTCCCGTGAATCTGGACACGTCCTATAGGCAATGAACTTTACAAAGGAAGTACTGGTTTTAGGAGTGTCATAAAAACGCGAGTTGACTGTATAGATTTTGCTATAGTTTGAATACCTATACTTAGGAAGCATATTTCTATTCACTTGATCAAAGGGCGTAACTGTATATCTTTTAAAAGTCACCTATAACAAATAACTCGGGAGCAATTTTTCGTCACTCTCAGTGAGTCATCGTGGTATACAATAAAGGGAATTTGAAAATTATTGTACATATGATATTTATGTCATGGGAACGAACATAAGTCGTTGGAGAATGGCCGTTTATCTGATACTGACAAGGTAAAGTGAAAGTACAACTACCATGAACGTGAATATTATCAATTGAAATATAACATGGAGTGGATACAAGGTTATAGTTAATGTTAAACAGATTCATCGGAAATTATTGAATAATAATAACCACAATCTCATAACGGTATGACAAGATTTATTATTGCGCGAA
Source organism: Hanleya hanleyi (assembly GCA_036873755.1). Taxonomy (NCBI): domain Eukaryota; kingdom Metazoa; phylum Mollusca; class Polyplacophora; order Lepidopleurida; family Hanleyidae; genus Hanleya; species Hanleya hanleyi. The sequence continues at coordinate 96,716 of JAVTVY010043470.1, read as the reverse complement.
TAACAGAACACAACACCGACTAACACTGAGCATGTCGCCGGTGAAAAGTGTTACGCGCTGCCGCCCAGAGTTCAAGATGTCGTTTATCTCTCCAAAAAGCAACAAGTTCCATGCAATACATTGTGTTATATTTGATGTAACTACCATTAGGAGCAACCACGTCATCTACGCCCGGTGGAAGTATCGTGGGAAAACTAGCCCTGCCCTGAAGATGGTCGTCCCTGCGGTTCAAAACCTGTACGTGGACTGTAGAACTCTGTTAAATCAAGATATTATCAGACAGTGTCAGCGTGCTGTTTCAGCTGTCCCTCCTTCAGCGATTGGTCATTCGACCCTCGCCATTATGAACACGAGCATTCTCATTGGATCACTATTTATTGGAACCATCCTCATACACAACCATCATTCGCAACTTCTCGGGGATCTCCGGTTTGAGATGTCCCTCGAAGGCCATTGACGCCATATTGGACTAGAGCGTGCATTCGCGACTGCTCGGCTTATTTCGTGAAGTCATAATACCTGGCGTATTAATGGTGTAAGGATTTTACAGCTCTCAGCTGTAAACCGTGATCCGCCGCACGTGAGGCACATCACATGCTGTAGGATGTGTTTCCCCTCACATAGTCCTCGTTGTATTTCTCTCTTATCGAGAGATGAAATATATATCCAAATGAAATGGACATTCCCTTGATTCTACCCGGGAAGAATCTCTTCTAATTTGAGGTGTTTCTCTCGGTTTTTCTTCTTGAGCTAATCTCCATCAGTGTCCATGGTAACGGAAGTCATACAGCTGACATGCGCTGCTCGGAGTTTCCGCGTGATATTATTCTTTCAACATGGATGCCAATATGGATTCTTACCAGTGCGGATCGAGGTTCTAATGTCCGAGATTGTGTCGAGTGTAGAGCGTGGTCACGTGTGTTTCGGTGTGTCAGGGAACTGTCAGCGACGTCACGGGAATTATATCTTGCCAATACGTGGCGTGTGTACCATTCAAACTGATGGTTTTCTATTGAAACGTGCTTCGAATGAAAAGAATAAACAGTTTTTAGAATATCTGACGTAAATCAGAGACTCGCAGGGAAATATTTGCTGGTCGGGGATTAAGGCTTCCGAGAGTGATTGGGCTTCGGAGCCATGCGTATTAAACCGTTCCGGCGCGTCACATCTGGAGATTCATAGGAAATTCATGTTGTCGTCCCCCGAGCGTAGAATCGGTCCCCTTCGTAGATTTCCGATGACACAACCATGTGACACTCGACACAATCTCGGACAATGTAGGACATTAGAACCTCGATCCGCACTGGTAAGAATCCATATTGGCATCCATGTTGAAAGAATAATATCACGCGGAAACTCCGAGCAGCGCATGTCAGCTGTATGACTTCCGTTACCATGGACACTGATGGAGATTAGCTCAAGAAGAATAACCGAGAGAAACACCTCAAATTAGAAGAGATTCTTCCCGTGTAGAATCAAGGGAATGTCCATTTCATTTGGATATATATTTTATCTCTCGATAAGAGAGAAATACAACGAGGACTATGTGAGGGGAAACACATCCTACAGCATGTGATGTGCCTCACGTGCGGCGGATCACGGTTTACAGCTGAGAGCTGTAAAATCCTTACACCATTAATACGTGAGGTATTATGACTTCACGAAATAAGCCGAGCAGTCGCGAATGAACCATGTGACTGTCTCAGTTGAACCATGACGTAGCTTGGCCTCGTTTTCGATCTCAAAATCTGTCGTCTAACTGGGGAAGATAATGTTTTTGATGCATCAGCTAGTAATTGGCCCTCCGTAGAAGGGTCCAATACTCTAGGCTATACCTGTACGTACCGGTATATACAAGTAATTTCGTCGGGGGTAGATAACATGCAGGAGTGCTCCAATAAAATGCGGGTTCTGTATGAGCAAATATAAACTTCCTTGTTTGATCTTTTTTACAAGAAACCTTTGACCCTGACGTCAATCCATCTCATGTCAAATTACTGTTGTTACGAGAAGGCTAAACGAAGAAGGACTTTTGGTTTTATAACCTAAACCGCTTCTCATAGAAAGTTTATCCATCTATCATCGATCTAAAAAGCTAACAGGATATAGGTTTAGTTTTTCGCAAGACAAATGTGAATTCGCATCGGTAAAACCGTTTAATTTGGACGAGAAATCTTAACTTGTGATTCTCTCGTGAGCCCATCCATGTGATATCTCATTGCGTCTTAGAGGCAGTTTAAAGTTTCCCCTTAATAACATAGAGAACATCCCTGTATAGTAGTACACAATCCTATACATGTAGGCCTATCCATCACTGTGAACCAGTTATGTAGCCTTTCGATCATCCTCCCGTGTGAGACAAAATTTTTGGAAGCGAATATGTCCATTTTGAAACTTATTCAAAGCCATATCCAAGTGTATCGCGCTAAAATCGAGCAGCATTGTGTACATACTGAAGAGGATAGTGCAACAGCCAAGCAGCAATATCCCTTTCTTAAAGTTGACCGAGCAATAGCTGAACAGCAATGTCCATTTATTAAAGCTGACCGAGCAATAGCTGAGCAGCAATGTCCCTTTATTAAAGTTGACCGAGCAATAGCTGAACAGCAATGTCCCTTTACTAAAGTGAGCAGAGCAATAGCTGAACAGCAACGTCCCTTCATTAAAGTTGGCCGAGCAATAGCCGAACAGCAATGTCACTTTACTAAAGTGGACAGAGCAATAGCTGAACAGCAATGTCCCTTTATTAAAGTTGACCGAGCAATAGCTGCAATGTCTCTTTACTAAAGTGGACAGAGCAATAGCTGAACAGCAATGTCCATTTATTAAAGTTGACCGAGCAATAGCTGAGCAGCAATGTCCCTTTATTAAAGTTGACCGAGCAATAGCTGAACAGCAATGTCCCTTTACTAAAGTGGACAGAGCAACAGCTGGACAGCAATGTCCCTTTATTAAAGTTGACCGAGTCCCTTTACTAAAGTGGGCAGAGCAATAGCTGAACAGCAATGTTCCTCTACTAAAGTGGATAGAGAAATATCCAAAAATCAATGTCCCATTACTACAAAATGGACTGAACAATAACCGAACAGCAATGTATTTTTACTACAGTGGACAGAGCATTAGCCGAACATCAGTGTCCCTTTAGTAATGTGAACAGAGCAATAGCCGAACAGCAATGTCCCTTTATTAAAGTGGACAGAGCAATAGCTCACTTACTTTATGTGTAAATTTACTCTCAATTTTCAGTCTGTAAAATGCGAAACGCGGTTATAAAATGACAAGTTTCCATCGGTCAACGGGTAAATGCTTACAGTTTGTATAGAAATTATATCTTACTTCCATATTTAGAGGGTCGGAAATCATCAAATTACCCCCAACCTATTTGTAAAATGCGAAACGAGGCTATAAATTGACATTTTACCGCTGGTCAACGATTTAATGCAGGTTTCCTCGTTATGGGGGATACTTTCAGTCTTAGTTCAATTTTTCTGGTGCGAGCGAATGGATTTATGGGATTGAATCGCAGTTGCTCGATGTGAATGTTCGTTTTCTGTTCGCTGTCGTTTCTCAACTGAGGAAGTTTCACGTTTGAAACACGATTAATTTCAAATTAATATGAGAAAATAAAGGCGCTTGGAACACTATCCAAATACGATCGCGACACACCCCGTAACTTCAAAGAGGCCGCCAATTTTTTACATCAACTGATAATCTTGCATACCTTATAGTGTGTGTCGTGAGACATTTTTTTCTGACAAGACATCGTTTTTGTTGTTGTTGTTTTTTGCAATATTTTATGTCCATATTCTTGCGATTGATTTAAGATCAGGGTTTTTTTTCATTTTCACGAACGATTGATGGAAATGTTCTCCAATGTTTTGAATGCAATAGTCAGTTTCAAATATTGTGAAACATTTCGTTTAAGAGTCCATCCGAAATCCAATATGGCCCACGTTCCTGTCATATTGGATTCCCTTGCATGTGGGACAACTCTACATTGCCACAAAATCATCTTCAAACTCATTTTATTTTGTATCGATACCATAGAAACTGTGCTTTTGAATTGGATCGTTCCTGTAATATCATCACTTCGCCGACCGCTTTCGAATTATGTAGAGATATTGCCAGTTCTGCCGATTGAAATTGTGTATTCCCAATGCCTGCATATCTGTCACCATGCTCCCAATGTCCCAGTTTGTAACCACCCCCCAGCGCATGCTCCATTTCACAGGCTCATTTATCATCCCTGCCTCCAATAGCGGAAGTTGACTTTTACTATACGTTGCTATGACGTATAGCGGAAAACCCACGTACGCACGGTTCAGTTCGAATCCGGCCGAACAACTCCTTCAGTTTTGCACATGAGCGAACTACTTTTCATATGCTCTGTCCAGATAAACAGGGAAAATAATGTCCAGGTAATTATTCAACAGAGGTATTATGCAGACTTGAAAAGTAATCGAAATGTTCGGTAAACATCTATTTTACTATATATGATGTCACATCCGGCGATGTGCGCGCGGGCCCGGAATCGAGTTTAAAAATCTGACTGGTGGCTGGGGTATTATTAGACCCCCTGCGAGGTGGTTTGTTTGTAACCTCCTACACTCTCGGTAACATCCTACATCTGAATGTATGAGGTATACATTCTAAAGGTATATCACCAAAATGCACCTTGTTCATTCTTACGGTGCCTGAAATGTATTTGGAGTTGAAAACTGTCCCTGTTAGTGGGATAAACTATATAGGCACATGCAGGCCATCCTCGCGAGCCAGTGTATCGATCGATCTCTCTGCTAGGATTTAGGATTAACCTGGACCTGTGAAGATGATGCAGGCTGTCGAGTTGTGTGTACAATTACATGTACCTGGCCCCTCCATCTTGAAACCTTGTGCAAAGATAAGACTGAGCCATTATATGAAATAACTTGCTTGCGACAGTTTGCATGAGGCAATCACAAAGCTGTTAAATCACATCGGATCTTGTGGATTTGTCCGCCGGGCTTTCTCTGTATCAGCATGCATAGTCCAAGAAATAGACAGGATTTTCAGAAATCCGGCTGCTTTTGTGTAGTTTGTATCCACTTGTTCACCAAAGCCGTCATATCGCCACCGTCTCTGTCAATATGACGCTCACACGACCAGCGTGCTGGCCACAAAAGACACGTACGGTATGTAAACGGTAAATACAGGTAGGTATACCAGGCAGGTGACATGGCTCCTGGACCCCGGAGTTTGCGTGTTGTTTTAACCCCGATACCGGAACAATGGGTATGTAGCGGAAGATGTTCACACGCCTTTTAGGTCCTGCAAGGTCCGTGAGGATTAACTTGAATACGGAATCCAAAGCAGTTACAAAAATGATAACTAAAGTAAAATTTGAAAAGAATGAGTCACTGAATTGAATACACTGTATCATTGTCAAATATAGGGTGTCTTCACAGTCAAACAACTCATCGGTGCATATTGCATAACGTACGGTAACAAAATCCAGCCTACAGTTAAAGTTTTCATGACTTCTGAAAGCAAATTATTTACCGTGCCGGTAACTGAATCTTGTTCCCTCAAACTGAGGAAGAACGTGATCCGTTAGTATTATCATGAACTCTTGGAGAAGTGACTCAGTAGTAGAAGCGCCTGTACGGTGTGGTCAGGCGTTAAGTATCAACGAAGTTGGTGCTATCAAAGCACTTTACTATTTTCTACTTGTTATCTGTATAACCTTAGAGTTCCCTGGTAGCTAAGGAACTGAGATATGTATATCTACTGACCAGAAAATGACTGGACACCAATAACCATACCTTTCATTCTCAGGCAGAAAATCTCCCATTTTCGGGTGATGCCACGCCGCACTTGAAAACGGAAAGAACGGAATGACCTACAATCATCAGTTGCGCGACAAATGCACTGTTGCCTTCCCATATAATCATGTTTGTCGATTCAGTAGCGTGACATCCTTGGTATGGACTATTTTCTTTTCCAAGAAGCGCAAATGCAATCACCAACTATCAAACACAAGCCATTATCTGTTAGTATTCCCACTTAAGATGTTTGTTTTGTTTGTTATTTTTTTTTTTAATGTAGGGGTCGGTGCAAGTCAAGTATTCAACTTTCGGTGACACCCCACTTATCTCAACCCCTCACTGACAACGCAACCCCATATTATTGGGTTTTGGTATTTCCGGGATGAACAAATCATTACAATCTTTTGGGGCGTGTCTGTTCATCAATTCATTGAATTAGTGCTAAAATTTCAAATATTTCCGCGGGGGAAGAACTGGTCATGTAACGCCCATGTTGGCGTTCCAAATAGTGAGTGGGTTCGCTGAAAAAACTAAACCGCACCGGGAGATGAAAATATGTAGATCTTTAACTAAAATTAAACGGCCTTTGTCAGCTTTGAAATTCAGTACCGGTACTACTAAGAAGGAAGGATATTGTGGTGATACGGTTACAACAACAACCTATTTTGGATAGCAAGTAAGTTTTTAGGTTGTTATTTATGAAAATTTATATTTTGTCTAGTATGCGCAGCCAGAAAAAAGGTGACACCCCATCACCCTTTAATGGTGATCAGGACCTGGGCATGATGAGGTGATGAGTTAGAGCCATCAGCTTTAAATAGTGACGGCCATCACCTTTTGAGGGTGATGATTTTACCTCATCACTCTTAAAATTTGATGACCTAAATTTATAATCATTGCTCATCACTCTTCAAAGGTGATGTCCATCATTATTAAAGGCCGGTGATCATAAAAAAGGGTGATGGCTCTAACTCATCACCTTTTCGGGGTGATAGTTATCACTTTTTTTCTGGCTGTGTGCAAACGTTTTCCTTGAATGAAAAACTCTACCTTATTCAGGCCATTTCTAAGACGAACAAAAAGTTTGATTTTGAAGGGTCACCTTGACAAAATATCACAAAACCCATCTCAGTGAGATGACAGCCCCACTCTTCGATGGTTCTCATATACAGGCTATTCGGTTCCCTGTACAAATACAATTTCAGTTGAACACGTTTTAATTAAAATACTCGACAATTACCTGGCATTCCACAGCAATACAAACCCAGGTAAGGTCTGTGAGAGCATTGAGTAATATTTATCATGGTCTAACGTATTTCTTTCGCTCCATTAATTCCATAATATCTCCGAGCCACTGGACTATAGGTCTACTCTGGATTCAAACGAACACGCTCAAAAATTCGAGCTAATAAATTGTTATTCAGCTAGACTGGTTCTTTAGATATATTGCCGTGATATATTTCATAGATTTATGACGAACTTCCCTGTCCACAAATATTTCGTTTGTTGTATCTATAGTACCTTCAAAAGTTTGAAAAGAGTCCTGCAATTACGTAGGACTTCCGTGATTTATTTGCTCTAGTAAATAACGACAGGGCTAATGGTGCGTACCTCAACGCTCCATATAAATTCTCAACCAATCGCATTAGGTGCCTGCAGATACGTATCTCACGCTGTGGATACTGCATGGTTGTAGATGGCATCATCCCAATACATGGGTCGTCTATCAAATCCGAGATACGGAGTATACAAACCTGCATTATGGCACAGGGGCTCGTTACCGTTATTAATTGGTTAATTAGGTTGATTACAGGGGGTCTCCCGTACCTCGATCCACCCCCCCCCCCCTGTAATCAACCTAATTATATTCCCTACCCCGACCCACCCCCACCCTGTAATCAATCTAATTAACCAATTAACAACGGTTACGAGCTCCTGTGCATTATGGTAGATGGGAGATCTAGAAACAACTGTAAACACGAAGTTTGGGGACTATAATGCAACAGTTGATGTCGATACGGTTACTGAGCGTAAATATGGCATTTAGCAGGTTAGGGCGATCCCGCTCTCTAAAAGTGGAAGTAAAAGAAGATCGTTTTTGCTCAATAAATCAGTGTACATAATGAATTGAGCAAAAATCATTTTGAGGTGCACACAGACATATATATCCCCATCAAATGGTACAGTAAAAAATAAATTGTCATCTATCTAATTTGCATAATAAGTGGCCAAATATATATTACGCTTTTGAAACAAAATTGACCGGTTCTTCAAATGCATGGCAAAATAAGTTTAGGACATGAAACAATAGATATAGTAATACGCTTGAGGTTTTGAAGCATCAAACAGGAGGTTAAGGAAGAATCAAAAGTTGTTGAGCAAAAACGACCCTTTTTATCTCCATTTTAAGAGCGGAATATCCGTAACCTGTTTAGTGACTGTAAATACGACCTTCACTGATTGCAAATATGGCACATTTGTAGTGTTTGAAAAAGAATGTTCAGTTCGTGACATGGCGTATGATTTAACGTAGATCACTGACCTGAATCGGAGCTCATCCAGAATTAATAAAAAACCTCACACGAAATGAAAAAAAAAAAAACACGTCATCCCAGCACTTTTTATCTTGGGTATTTGACCAGAAACGAACAAAGTTATTTGGCCTTAGTCGGGATGTACATTTTGTAAATATAGCTTCACCGTTCTATTTCCTATACAATCGTATAGATCTCGTATCGCCAATATCTGGTTTTAAATTTCCTTTCCGCCGTATTATTAAAAAAACGATAAACCCTGCTACTTCAATGGTCACGCCAACGCTTAAAAGCATAAAGACGTTGTTTTTTTTTCACATTTTCTGATGGGAGAATTATTGAGCCTTGAAATGAAATAACCTAAAGTTAGAATCTTACCGGTGTGTGACACGAAATCTTGTACGGTTAAAAAAAAAGGAGCGGAAATTGATGACAAGGAGCTGTAAACCGAGGGATCTAGAAGAACCGTCTTCAAATCGATGACAAATTGAGAAAAGAATGTTCGATAAGAAAGCATGTCCGGCCTCTATCTAATGACCTAGCTGCATCATTTTTCTCGATTTGCAAGTCAGGTAAGATACACAGGGGCTCGTTACCGTTGTTAATTGGTTAAAAAGGTTGATTATAGGGGGGGGGGCGAGGTCGGTAATAAAAGCCTCTTTTATTACCGACCTCGACCCCTCCCTAAAATCAACCTATTTAACCAATTAACAACGGTAACGAGCCCCTGTGGTAAGTTATATTCAATCAGATCTTGACTGAAAAGATGGTCAACGATAATAAATGTCTGGAGTTTCATCGATAAAGTATATTTTTAAAAATAATAATAGCTCATTGTTGTTAATTAACCAACGTCATTTAGAATTAATCGCGTGTAATTGGATGCATTAATGTTTCCACATGTTCACTCACTGACCAAAATACCTCCAATTACAGAAAAAAAAACAAGAAATATATATTTTTTTTAAATGATGGGCGACGGACTTTTTATGCAAGGGGAATGTGCAAAATACTTATTCCGCATAATAAGTATTCTTCGAAGTATTTAATTGCGCAAGAATAACTGACAGAAAAGATTTTGCAGGTGTAATCATTTGTTTCTATTTACCGTCCTGTGTTGCTTCTTCCTCAACGGACAAAGAACTGACAGTGTCAAGAATGTGTCACTATCAGCATACCCTGTTTTTCAAATCGTAAAACTTTCATCTCGCAGTGTTTCACACAATGAGAGATTGAACGGTCGAACAAAATACTTTCAACGAAGATGGCAAGAATGAGGTCGCCCAGCCTTGGACACGAACGATACCCGGTTCTTATGTAATAAGCCTTAAATCCGGAGCTTCTATACAATATAATCAATAAAGACACTGGGCATGGGGATGTTTGATCCAATGAAATTGATTTCATACAATTCTATTGGCTTAAAATCGGCCGTTGTCAACCAATTACAAGAAGTAGCGTCATTGGTAACGGAACTATCCGCGTTTCGGTTGATACCACCATATACGAGTCAACGAGATGAAGGCCGAAGGAAAGCCCATTCGCCCTAGCTAGAGCAAGCGTATACTACGGAAGCGTATTAGTGCCAGTGTGAAAAAAAAAATCCGAGATTTATCTCCTAATTAGGACTTATTATCTCCTAATTAGGAGAAAATTATCTCCTAATTAGGACTTATTATCTCCTAATTAGGAGATAAGTATCATAATTATCTCCTAATTAGGTGATAATTATCTCCTAATTAGGACTTATCTCCTAATTAGGACTTAATATCTCCTAATTAGGACTTATTATCTCCTAATTAGGTGATAATTATCTCCTAATTAGGACGTATTATCTCCTAATTAGGACTTAATATCTCCTAATTAGGAGATAATTATCTATGGGCTATAGGATACAAGGTGCACCACAGGTGTGTGTGTGCGCATGCGTACGATGACGTCACTTCCGAGCTCCAAGAGCTCCAAGCTCAGACTCCGGAGCTCCGGGAGTGAGGCATGCCCAACGCTCGTCTTAAGGCAGTGATGCCCTAAACGCAGTGACGCTCTAACGCTAGTGAGTGAGTGAGCGAGTGAGTGAATGCGCGGGCTTCGGGCTCCCGACTGCCCCATCCTCGAGCTGAATGGCGACCCCACGCACAGGTCCATCATGAAGACCAAGCGTCACTTGGAAGAGTATATGGGGTTACCACCCACCGAGGCTCTGGAAAATGCGATCAGAATGCGCAAACAACTGTTTCAGGACATGCTGCCTGAACGGTATCCTGGCCTTCCCGGCAATGCTTAGGTCACACCGAAAGAAGATTGAACTTTCTCAAAGGAAGGCTTTTGATTGGACAAGAGCCTACTTGAAGTGTAAACATACCCAACGCGGTTCACCCAGGATGGGTATGATGTACTGGAGGGGAAAATAAAATGTTTGACTTGTCATCTTTGTTGTTTTCTCATCTGTATCATGGTATTATGACGCATGGGAATCGACCACCAGCGTATTGAAATCTCGTTGACAAGGGACTACTTTCTGTGCGCGGAGGCTTCTCCACGGACATGACCGCATCACCGTCGGACATGACCGCATCACCCCGGAGGAATACATCCTCAGACGTCAATTGTGGTCACGTGACCGGTAGTGACCTTTGCCGGAACTATAGCGGCCTTGACCTTTCCATTGGGGTAAACCATTCTTTGCATAACAACCTTGCACCCCTCCCGACTAAAAGTGGTTTGGTCAAAGGTCAAGTTGAGGGTTACGGTGCTTTGCATACTACTCACGATATAGCTGATAAATGGGGCAACAACCGATCACAATTATCTCCTAATTAGGAGATAATAAGTCCTAATTAGGAGATATTAAGTCCTAATTAGGAGATAATAAGTCCTAATTAGGAGATAATTATCACCTAATTAGGAGATAATAAGTCCTAATTAGGAGATATTAAGTCCTAATTAGGAGATAATTATCACCTAATTAGGAGATAATTATCTCCTAATTAGGAGATAATAAGTCCTAATTAGGAGATGATAAGTCCTAATTAGGAGATAATTTTCTCCTAATTAGGAGATATTATGTCCTAATTAGGAGATAATTATCACCTATTTTTTTCACACTGGCACTAATACGCTTCCGTAGTATACGACTCCTCCGTTGATAGACTCATTTAATTTTCGGAATCAGCGCTACTCTCCTATTAAAGCTACGTACACATGTGTACGATTATCCGATAACGACAATGCGGCAACGACAATACGACAAAGGCACGACAACGGTAATGTACGGTGGCTTATTAGTGCCATCCAATAAAACTATACATTTTCCCTATGATTTCATGTTTCTCATAAGTTTAACTGTACATTTTCTCTATGTTTGCGTATTTCTCTTCAATTCACCTCGCCTGTTTGATGATCACTCATGCTGTTTTTATCCAAGATGAGAAATCAACAGGAAAACTTAAAATAAACGGCATTCAATCCAAATTTACAAACTAAACCTTTTCTCCGCGGTGTAAGCCTTTTCTCCGCGGTTGAAACCTTTTCTCCGCGGTGGAAACCTTTTCTCCGTGGTGTAAACCTTTTCTCCGCGGTGGAAACCTTTTCTCCGCGGTGTAAACCTATTCTCCGCGGTGTAAATCTTTTCTCCGCGTTGGAAACCTTTTCTCCGCGGTGGAAACCTTTTCTCCGCGGTTGAAACCTTTTCTCCGCGGTGGAAACCTTTTCTCCGCGGTGTAAACCTTCTCTCCGCGGTGTAAACCTTTTCTCCGCGGTTGAAACCTTTTCTCCGCGGTGGAAACCTTTTCTCCGCGGTGTAAACCTTTTCTCCGCGGTGTAAACCTTTTCTCCGCGGTGGAAACGTTTTCTCCGCGGTGTAAACCTTTTCTCCGCGGTGAAAACCTTTTTCTCCGCGGTGGCAACCTTTTCTCCGCGGTGTAAACCTTTTCTCCGCGGTGGAAACCTTTTCTCCGCGGTGGAAACCTTTTCTCCGCGGTGGAAAACTTTTCTCCGCGGTGTAAACCTTTTCTCCGCGGTGGAAACCTTTTCTCCGCGGTGGAAACCTTTTCTCCGCGGTGTAAACCTTTTCTCCGCGGTGTAAACCTTTTCTCCGCGGTGGAAACCTTTTCTCCGCGGTGTAAACCTTTTCTCCGCGGTGGAAACCTTTTCTCCGCGGTGGAAACCTTTTCTCCGCGGTTGAAACCTTTTCTCCGCGGTGGAAACCTTTTCTCCGCGGTGTAAACCTTTTCTCCGTGGTGTAAACCTTTTCTCCGCGGTTGAAACCTTTTCTCCGCGGTGTAAACCTTTTCTCCGCGGTGGAAACCTTTTCTCCGCGGTGGAAACCTTTTCTCCGCGGTGTAAACCTTTTCTCCGCGGTTGAAACCTTTTCTCCGCGGTGTAAACCTTTTCTCCGCGGTGGAAACCATTTCTCCGCGGTGGAAACCTTTTCTCCGCGGTGTAAACCTTTTCTCCGCGGTGAAAACCTTTTCTCCGCGGTTGAAACCTTTTCTCCGCGGTGGAAACCTTTTCTCAGCGGTGTAAACCTTTTCTCCGCGGTTGAAACCTTTTCTCCGCGGTGGAAACCTTTTCTCCGCGGTGGAAACCTTTTCTCCGCGGTTAAAACCTTTTCTCCGCGGTGGAAACCTTTTCTCCGCGGTTGAAACCTTTCCTCCGCGGTGGAAACCTTTTCTCCGCGGTGGAAACCTTTTCTCCGCGGTGGAAACCTTTTCTCCGCGGTGGAAACCTTTTCTCCGCGGTGTAAACCTTTTCTCCGCGGTGAAAACCTTTTCTCCGCGGTGGAAACCTTTTCTCCGCGGTGTAAACCTTTTCTCCGCGGTTGAAACCTTTTCTCCGCGGTTGAAACCTTTTCTCCGCGGTGGAAACCTTTTCTCCGCGGTGGAAACCTTTTCTCCGCGGTGGAAACCTTTTCTCCGCGGTGGAAACTCCGCGGTGTAAACCTTTTCTCCGCGGTTGAAACCTCTCCTCCTCGGTGGAAACCTTTTCTCCGCGGTGTAAACCTTTTCTCCGCGGTGTAAACCTTTTCTCCGCGGTGGAAACCTTTTCTCCGCGGTGAAAACCTTTTCTCCGCGGTGAAAACCTTTTCTCCGCGGTGGAAACCTTTTCTCCGCGGTTGAAACCTTTTCTCCGCGGTGGAACCTTTTCTCCGCGGTGTAAACCTTTTCTCCGCGGTTGAAACCTTTTCTCCGCGGTGGAAACCTTTTCTCCGCGGTGTAAACCTTTTCTCCGCGGTTGAAACCTTTTCTCCGCGGTGTAAACCTTTTCTCCGCGGTGGAAACCTTTTCTCCGCGGTGGAAACCTTTTCTCCGCGGTGTAAACCTTTTCTCCGCGGTTGAAACCTTTTCTCCGCGGTGGAAACCTTTTCTCCGCGGTGAAAACCTTTTCTCCGCGGTTGAAACCTTTTCTCCGCGGTGGAAACCTTTTCTCCGCGGTGTAAACCTTTTCTCCGCGGTGTAAACCTTTTCTCCGCGGTTGAAACCTTTTCTCCGCGGTGTAAACCTTTTCTCCGCGGTTGAAACCTTTTCTCCGCGGTGGAAACCTTTTCTCCGCGGTGGAAACCTTTTCTCCGCGGTGGAAACCTTTTCTCCGCGGTGGAAACCTTTTCTCCGCGGTGGAAACCTTTTCTCCGCGGTGGAAACCTTTTCTCCGCGGTTAAAACCTTTTCTCCGCGGTGGAAACCTTTTCTCCGCGGTTGAAACCTTTCCTCCGCGGTGGAAACCTTTTCTCCGCGGTGGAAACCTTTTCTCCGCGGTGGAAACCTTTTCTCCGCGGTGGAAACCTTTTCTCCGCGGTGGAAACCTTTTCTCCGCGGTGGAAACTAACGGTGTCAAACCTTTTATCGCGGTGAGCCTTTTAGGTGTGAAGCCTTTTCTCCGCAGTGTAAACCGCTTTTTCTCCGCGGTGGAAACTTTTCTCCACCCGGTGAAACCACCGCCACGCAGTTGAAACTCCGCGGTGAAATATTTTTCTCCGCAGTGTAAACCTTTTCTCCGCGGTGTAAACCTTCTCCGCGGTTGAAACCTTTTCTCCATAGTTTGAAACCTTCTTTTCTCCGCGGTGTAAACCACTGCCGCGGTGTAAACTTCTCCGCGGTGAAACCTTTTCGTAAATATTCTCCGCGGTGGAAACCTTTTCTCCGCGGTGGAAACTCTCCGCAGTGTAAACCTTTTCTCCGCGGTGTAAGCCTTTTTCTCCGCGGTGAAACCTTTTCTCCGCGGTGTAAACCTTTTCTCCGCGGTGGAAACCTTTTCTCCGCGGTGTAAACCTTTTCTCCGCGGTGAAAACCTTTTCTCCGCGGTGGAAACCTTTTCTCCGCGGTTGAAACCTTTTCTCCGCGGTGGAAACCTTTTCTCCGCGGTGGAAACCTTTTCTCCGCGGTGGAAACCTTTTCTCCGCGGTGGAAACACACGTGACTCGACAGTCTCGCTCTGGCCTTGTACCGCCATATTGTTTAGGAGTGGTATGGAAAGCAACAATCTTGGGGCCCGAGATCCGAACTCCCGCCTGCCCTATCCCCGAGCTCCGAGCTCCCGACTGGCGTTGACGGGCGTTGAGACGGGCATTAAGGCGTAACGACTCCTGCTTTCTATACTAATACCAAACGACCCTATATGACCACTCACTCACTCCCTCTCTCACTTCCTCACTCACTCACTCACCATTGTTAGTGCGTCTATGCGTTAAGACGGGCGTTGGGCACGCTTCACGGGCGCTGTGTAGGCCTCACTCACCCTCTCACTCACTCACTCACTGCATTGCGCCGCAAGGTCAATAGGGCTCGAAATGCGCTTTTATACCTCTAAATGTGAGTCAATATACTATTACTATTAGTGAGGTGGCTTAGCAAAAAGATCGTGACACGCTGGTCCAAAGCACCAAACTTGGCACATCCATTACTTGAGGCATACAGAAGAATATCAGAAGGGGTGCCCATTGCTCTGGGCCGTGTCACGCCTACGGTGGCCCGTTAGGGCCATTGTCGTTTCTTTTGATTTCCTATGTTTTTCTTCTATTTCCGAAGAAACCAACTTAATTTTCTAGATTTTCTTTGTATTTTCCAAGAAATCAACTGAATTTTCAGCGAATTCATAGCAATATTCTGCGAATTTTCCGTGTTCAACGACGTTAAAACAGAGACAAAGTCGAAGAAAAACCTATGAAATTCTTGAAAAACACCAAATATAATTTCCTCCGCGGATATAATATTTCCTCCGCGGATATAATATTTCCTCCGCGGATATATCATTTCCTCCGCGGATATAATATTTCCTCCGCGGATATAAATATTTCCTCCGCGGATATAATATTTCCTCCGCGGATATAATATTTCCTCCGCGGATATAATATTTCCTCCGCGGATATAATATTTCCTCCGCGGATATAATTAATTTCCTCCGCGGAGGAAATCCACGTGACTTGAGTACTAGAAAGACGGCAAATTCATTAGCATTTTTGAGGCTGAGGAGTGAGGCTGATGTGCAGGTGACGTCACGATGGCGTCACTATGACGTCACATCCGGTGACATCCGGATCAAAGGTCACATCCGGTCACGTGACAACCGGATCACTTCCTGTGACGTCACGATGGCGTCATTATGACGTCACATCCGTGACATCCGGGTCAAAGGTCACATCCGGTCACGTGGCATCCGGTAACATCCGGGTCACTTCCTGTGACGTCGCTTCCGGTCACCTGGCGGCCTAGCAAGAGTTATCTGCCCCTACCTAAGACCCCAGTGACTTCCAATGTTAATCTCATGCAGGTATGGGAAAGGGGGCTTGAAGATATCTTTGAACGCCACTATGAGATTCGCCTCCGTTTTCGTCCGGATGGGTACCACCCACGCATACTTCGATAGGATATCGATGCACGTCAAGATATACCGATTCCCATCGTTGTGTTTGGCAAAGGCGCTCATATCGACCAAATCCGCTTGCCGCTGGGCATCTATTCCTCCCACGATGACCCGGTTCCGTAGAAAATGGCGACGGACAGATCGATGTAACTATTTTGGGAGTAGCTAATTACGAATCCGGGATGAAATTTTTACATAAAGCGCGTTAAATTAGGATCTGTCTATTGACGCCTGGGTTAAATTGATTTTTAATGAATTTAATTATTTAATAATTAAGGTAAAATTTATTTTCAAATCTGACCTCGGATTCGTGACCTGCGTTATCCATATTACTTTATGACGAAGTTTAGAGTAATTCGGAACAGTGGAATTGGGTGCTGCCCATTGAAGCCTGGGTTAAATTGATTTCTAATAAAATTAATTATTTAATAATTAAGATAAAATAGATTTTACAATCTGACCTCGGATTCGTCATCTACGTCCTCGACAATACTTTAGGACGAAGTTTAATGTAATTCGGAACAGTGGAATTGGGTCTGTCCATTGTGGAATTGGGTCTGTCCATTGAAGCCTGGGTTACATTGATTTTGTACATGCAAATTCTACATGTAACGCCGACCCCTAGCATGTTGTGACCGCGAGTTTGCGACACCCATTGCACACACAAATATGGGTCGCACCTCTATGGATAGCTGAGACAGTGAAGTTGTGCACAGAGGTATGGGTTTATGTTTTCCAACTCAAATCTCGCAAGCCAGGGTCAAAATGTAATGTCATATCGGTGCACAAAGGGGAACCGATAATAGAATTAACAGCCTGATTGTTGCGGAGTGTCCTTGGTCACCCTTATTTTGTATCCAAGCGTGCGATACACCAAATGAAAGCCCATCGCTTAGTCTTTTATTTAATTTTTTTTTTTGATGTTCAACAATGTTGACCAGCAGAAGGCTGTCCATTTTTCTACATGGGGTATATTTAGCAATACAGTGACAAATTCTACATGTAACGCCGACCCTAGCATGTTGTGACCGCGAGTTTGCGACACCCATTGCACACACAAATATGGGTCGCACCTCTATGGATAGCTGAGGAAATGTAGTTGTGCATAGAGGTACGGGTTTATGTTTTCCAATTAAAATCTCGCAAGCCAAGGTCAAAAGTTAATTTTTGAACTCATTTTGGTACTTTTTCGGTCGAAATTTTTTGGGTCACCGATTCCTTTCAAATTTGGTGGACTGATAGTTCTCACCTAGCTGATTACGAATCTGCAATCAGAATTGACGTAGGTCTCTTTTTTTAAAAGAATTTTTGAAATACTGAAAATTTGCCATCTACCTTGGGGCTGAAATGATCTGAAAAATTCGACCTTCACCGATTGACCTCAAACTTCGTACTAAAGTATACTGGAGGTCGTAGGTCACGAATATGAGGTCAGATTTGACCTTGACCTTGACCTTCATATTAAAATGGCGATTCGAAAATTTGGGTATGACTTTGACCTTGGCGCAAGGTAACAAGATATTGTCAGACGACCTTGACCTTTTGATATGTGATGACCCCATGACCTCTGCGTTGACTCATGACATCGAACTTGACCTTTGGCCTTGGGTTTAAAAATGCGATGGTACAATTGGAATGCACTATCGAAAATTTTACCTTGAGGTCAGAGGTCAAATTCAAGGTCATGAGTCAACTCAGAGGTCACGGGGTCATCACATATCAAAAGGTCAAGATCGTCCGACAATATCTTGTGATCTTGCGCTAAGGTCAAAGTCATACCCAAATTTTCTAATCGAGATTTTGATATGAAGGTCAAGGTCAAGGTCAAAACTGACCTCAGATTCGTGACCTCTGATCCCGATATAGGTTTAGGGCAAAGTTTGAGGTCAATCGGTGACAGCAAAAATTCTGACCAAAATTTCGCTTAGGTGTTTCTGGAGGTCAAGTTTCAACCTTCACCGAATGACCTCAAATTATGTGTATATAGGTTTTCGAGGTCCCTGATCACGAATCCGAGGTCAAAATTTGGATTGGTTTGATACAAAAAAAAGTGTCCATTGAAGACTAGGTTAAGTATTGGAATTTTCAAAAATCGGTAAAAAAAACTTAGGGCCCTAGATCGATTCCGACCGCAGTTTCGTTATCAGCTAGATTCATACTCTTACCACACCAAATTTGGAAGGAATCGGTGAAACAACATTTTCATCCTTATACCTTGGGCTAAAATGGTCTGAAAAATTCGGCCTTGACCGATTGACCTCAAACTTCGCACTAAACTATACTGCAGGTCGTAGGTCACGAATATGAGGTCAGATTTGACTTTGACCTTGAGCTTCATATTAAAATCTCGATTAGAATATTTGGGTATGACTTTGACCTTAGCGCAAGGTCACAAGATATTGTCGGACGACCTTGAGCTTTTCATATGTGACGACCCCGTGACCGCTGAGTTGACTAATGACCTTGACCTTGACCTCTGTCCTCAAGGTAAAATTTGCGATAATGCATTCCGATTGTACTATCGCATTTTTAAACCCAAGGTCAAAGGTCAAGTTCCATGTCATTAGTCAACTCAGAGGTCACGGGGTCGTTACATATGAAAAGGTCAAGGTCGTCCGACAATATCCTGTGACCTTGCGCTAAGGTCAAAGTCATACCCAAATTTTCGAATCGCCATTTTAATATGAAGCTCAAGGTCAAGGTCAAATCTGACCTCATATTCGTGACCTACGACCTCCAGTATACTTTAGTGCGAAGTTTGAGGTCAATCGGTGAAGGTCGAATTTTTCAGACCATTTCAGCCCCAAATATAGATGGCAAATTTTCAGTATTTCAAAAATTCTTTTAAAAAAACTTAGAGACCTACGTCAATTCTGATCAGCTAGGTGAGTACTATCAGTTCACCAAATTTGAAAGGAATCGGTGACCCAAAAAATTTCGACCGAAAAAGTACCAAAATGAGTTTAAAAATTAACTTTTGACCTTGGCTTGCGAGATTTTAATTGAAAAACATAAACCTGTACCTCTATGCACAACTACATTTCCTCAGCTATCCATAGAGGTGCGACCCATATGTGTGTGTGCAATGGGTGTCGCAAACTCGCGGTCACAACATGCTAGGGGTCGGCGTTACATGTAGAATTTGTCACTGTATTGCTAAATATACCCCATGTAGAAAAATGGACAGCCTTCTGCTGGTCAACATTGTTGAACATCAAAAAAAAAATTAAATAAAAGACTAAGCGATGGGCTTTCATTTGGTGTATCGCACGCTTGGATACAAAATAAGGGTGACCAAGGACACTCCGCAACAATCAGGCTGTTAATTCTATTATCGGTTCCCCTTTGTGCACCGATATGACATTTACATTTTGACCCTGGCTTGCGAGATTTGAGTTGAAAAACATAAACCCATACCTCTGTGCACAACTTCACTGTCTCAGCTATCCATAGAGGTGCGACCCATATTTGTGTGTGCAATGGGTGTCGCAAACTCGCGGTCACAACATGCTAGGGGTCGGCGTTACATGTAGAATTTGCATGTAAAAATCAATGTAACCCAGGCTTCAATGGACAGACCCAATTCCACTGTTCCGAATTACATTAAACTTCGTCCTAAAGTATTGTCGAGGACGTAGATGACGAATCCGAGGTCAGATTGTAAAATCTATTTTATCTTAATTATTAAATAATTAATTTTATTAGAAATCAATTTAACCCAGGCTTCAATGGGCAGCACCCAATTCCACTGTTCCGAATTACTCTAAACTTCGTCATAAAGTAATATGGATAACGCAGGTCACGAATCCGAGGTCAGATTTGAAAATAAATTTTACCTTAATTATTAAATAATTAAATTCATTAAAAATCAATTTAACCCAGGCGTCAATAGACAGATCCTAATTTAACGCGCTTTATGTAAAATTTCATCCCGGATTCGTAATTAGCTACTCCCAAAATAGTTACATCGATCTGTCCGTCGCCATTTTCTACGGAACCGGGTCATCGTGGGAGGAATAGATGCCCAGCGGCAAGCGGATTTGGTCGATATGAGCGCCTTTGCCAAACACAACGATGGGAATCGGTATATCTTGACGTGCATCGATATCCTATCGAAGTATGCGTGGGTGGTACCCATCCGGACGAAAACGGAGGCGAATCTCATAGTGGCGTTCAAAGATATCTTCAAGCCCCCTTTCCCATACCTGCATGAGATTAACATTGGAAGTCACTGGGGTCTTAGGTAGGGGCAGATAACACTTGCTGGGCCGCCAGGTGACCGGAAGCGACGTCACAGGAAGTGACCCGGATGTTACCGGATGTTACCGGATGCCACGTGACCGGATGTGACCTTTGACCCGGATGTCACCGGATGTGACGTCATAATGACGCCATCGTGACGTCACAGGAAGTGACCCGGTTGTCACGTGACCGGATGTGACCTTTGATCCGGATGTCACCGGATGTGACGTCATAGTGACGCCATCGTGACGTCACCTGCACATCAGCCTCACTCCTCAGCCTCAAAAATGCTAATGAATTTGCCGTCTTTCTAGTACTCAAGTCACGTGGATTTCCTCCGCGGAGGAAATTAATTATATCCGCGGAGGAAATATGATATCCGCGGAGGAAATATTATATCCGCGGAGGAAATATTATATATTATATCCGCGGAGGAAATGATTATATCCGCGGAGGAAATATTATATCCGCGGAGGAAATATTATATCCGCGGAGGAAATGATTATATCCGCGGAGGAAAAATTATATCCGCGGAGGAAATGATTATATCCGCGGAGGAAATATTATATCCGCGGAGGAAATAATTATATCCGCGGAGGAAATATTGTATCCGCGGAGGAAATGATTAGATCCGCGGAGGAAATATTATATCCGCGGAGGAAATATTATATCCGCGGAGGAAATGATTATATCCGCGGAGGAAATATTATATCCGCGGAGGAAATGATTATATCCGTGGAGGAAATATTATATCCGCGGAGGAAATGATTATATCCGCGGAGGAAATATTATATCCGCGGAGGAAATATTATTTCCGCGGAGGAAATGATTATATCCGCGGAGGAAATATTATATCCGCGGAGAAAATATTATATCCGCGGAGGAAATGATTATATCCGCGGAGGAAATATTATATCAGCGGAGGAAATATTACATCCGCGGAGGAAATGATTATATCCGCGGAGGAAATATTATATCCGCGGAGAAAATATTATATCCGCGGAGGAAATGATTATATCCGCGGAGGAAATATTATATCAGCGGAGGAAATATTACATCCGCGGAGGAAATGATTATATCCGCGGAGGAAATATTATATCCGCGGAGAAAATATTATATCCGCGGAGGAAATGATTATATCCGCGGAGGAAATATTATATCCGCGGAGGAAATATTATATCCGCGGAGGAAATGATTATATCCGCGTAGGAAATATTATATCCGCGGAGGAAATATTATATCCGTGGAGGAAATGATTATATCCGCGGAGGAAATATTATATCCGCGGAGGAAATATTATATCCGCGGAGGAAGTGATTATATCCGCGGAGGAAATATTATATCCGCGGAGGAAATATTATATCCGCGGAGGAAATGATTATATCCGCGGAGGAAATATTATATCCGCGGAGGAAATGATTATATCCGCGGAGGAAATATTATATTCGCGGAGGAAATATTATATCCGCGGAGGAAATTATATTTGGTGTTTTTCAAGAATTTCATAGGTTTTTCTTCGACTTTGTCTCTGTTTTTACGTCGTTGAACACGGAAAATTCGCAGAATATTGCTATGAATTCGCTGAAAATTCAGTTGATTTCTTGGAAAATATAAAGAAAATCTAGAAAATTAAGTTGGTTTCTTCGGAAATAGAAGAAAAACATAGGAAATCAAAAGAAAACGACAATGGCCCTAACGGGCCACCGTATTAATCCTCACTGCAAGCTGCAATCGAAATTCACTGTTATTGTCTTTGTAGAAGTATACCAGCAGCAGTCACTGAATCCGATTCAGATTCAATTACTTGTGTGGTAATTGACAACCAGTAAATAATATAAGTAGCCTATCGAGCTGTCAGAATGCATGCTCGCCGCGCAACTTTTCAGACTTGAGAAACGGCCGCTTCACCTCCTCCCTCAAACTCTTCTCTCTGGGACTGCACTATAATTTTGGCAATGCGGTTTTACACACGACGTCAGTGAGTTCGGTGTATTTCATTGGCTATCCGAGCCTCCGAGTCACCAAAATAAAGTTGGCATATTCCGTGACTACGGCTTGTGCCGTATTGATAGGTTTGTGGACAAAACACAATCGTTCGAAGCAAATCTGAAAATATATCTGCAGTGTTGTCCGAGAAACGAACTGACATATTTGGCAGACTCGTCATTTAAGACAACTTCAATCGGCAAGACTTCGCGTGCAATATACCTGGCCCTTTTCACTCCTTGGTTGAATGGTTCCCCACATGTAGTCACCTATTGTATGTGTCGTACATGACGGATTTGCACATATTTTTCAATATCTACACCGAGAAACGGCGCGTTGTGAGATTGATTCAGAGAAATTATTGAAAACTACGTCGAGCTACATCATATCGCGTTCAATGAACAGAGTGACGTTGACAGTTCAGTCACTCTCTCATTTTGCACAGGGGTGTTGTAATGAAAACCATGCCGCGTGGGTAGATGGTACCTCTGAAATTACCCATAAACCAGTGCGTGCAGCATCGCAAGAAACAGGGAAAATTGTCCTAATTAAAAATCAGGACCAGGACTAACTGAATGAGCTAATTAATTATGTAAATTTGTGTTAATTAGTTCAATAATTGAACTATTCATTTTTTCGTGAGAATTGTCAAATCAGTACTAAATATTTTACTAGAATGACATGTTCAGGGCATGATTTTTTTTCAGTCTACTTGTCGCATGGTTTTTGTACACTAATTGTCCGCCGCCGCATCGCGGCCGGTTGATTTTAAAATGGGTGTGTCTCCTACGTGTCCGTTGATGTCCGTTCAAATTCTTGGCAACCGATTAACTTCCAAACGCTTTGTCGGATTCCTCCGAAATCTGACTTGTGCATTCCTTTCAACAAGACGTCATTTAGTATTGCGTTTCAGCAAGATCCGCCTGAAGGTGGCAACAAGAAGTCTGTGCACGTCTGTTGATGTCCCTTCAAATTCTTCGCAAGCGATAACTTCCAAAAGCTTTGTCGAATTCCTCCGAAATTTGGTGTTTGCATTCCTTGCGACAAGACATCGATTGGTTTTGCGTTTCAGCAAGATCTGTCTGAAGGTGGCGCCACTAGGATTCGTTCCATCCTTCTGTGTGGATATTCTTGCGAACTCTCGCAAGCAATAACTTTGGAATGCGTCATCGGATTCCCCTGAAATTCGGCATATGCATTCTTTGCGAGATCTTCCTGTAGGTGGCGCCACTAGGGTTTATTCCGTTCTTCCGTGCTCCAAGCGATAATGGACCGAAGGCCATTATGGTAAAAAATCTACGGTCTCCAGACTTGCATCTAATAAACTTATTTGTGATATATATGTAAGGGTGAGTGAAGTGAGTGAATAGGATTGAACGTCGCTTTTAACATTATTTCAGTCATATAGCGACGAACCAACTAAGTACGACCTCGCAGAAGAAATCTTTGAAGCAGCGTGGAACCAGGCACCCTCTATCCACCCTATAAACGACTGAGGACAGTACATAAAGCAGAGACAGAACGCTTACATGGTGCAATAAGGACACGTGATATTACAGTGCTAGGCAACATACTGCCAAGTTCCTGTTGATATTGTCATTATAGAACTGTATTATCACTTGTATTTGCACATACATTTCGTTTTTCTCCGGGTCATATCAAAAGTAGGAAGTTTGTTCTGTGCATTCATGTGATATACACAATATTTTATTGGTACGAGTAAATAGTTCAATGGTTGTAATACAGCCCTACTAATCCTAGTATTACTCTATCTGGCGTAAATTGAATTTACGCCACTTCAATATGACACCCTCTTCAACCCCGCAGGCCCACTATGGGGCCCACCACATCCTAGTTGACGACCTTCCCAGTCCGTTTTTCCATATATTTTGATTCTGGAGAAACTTTTACATACACTCCTCCCGGTCACGTAACCTAACCATCCATAATCGGATTGGCCTCGACAACTATGGGCCCATCCAGCCCCATTTGAGGGGATTTCCCTCAGTTTTTAGCGTAAAGTCAGTATTTCTGTTTTTTAAGGTTCCAGGAACAATTCTAACTGTTACATACACCCACCCATCACGTGACCCCAAGTCCCCTCTCCACGTTGCCATAGCAACCTACGGTCAAAGGTCCAAGGTCAAAGCTTGTGACGTCATCCACCCTTCGGATTTTCCCCCATCGCAGAAATAACTCGAAGGTGTTAAAGCGGCGGCGGGAGCTGTTGGGAGTAAATCATTCCAAGTGGTTGCGCCCGCCTCCTTCTGTCTTGATCACTCGAGTCATCTAGGTATGCAAGATTGGCAAGAGGTAATTTGCCTTCATTCTCGTGAATTCTCTGTAAGTGCCTCCACTCAAATTTTCTCAAATATGGCGATACATATCGCATGCTGATAGCAAAACAAAAACGAGCGTAGTGTGCAAGATCTATGGCGTTGCGTATCGTAACTTGTGTCTAATTCCGCTTAACCCGGGGCTAGGGGCCGTATGAGCCCATGTAATTCAAGATCCTCATGAAGCTCATATGAACAGACACAATCAAAACGTGACTGAAATACATCATTCTCTAGATGACGACTTTACAACAAATATTATATAAATCAGCGATAGGGATTTGATATTTTTGGAACATCATGATGTCTTGCCGGTATCAATGAAAACTTGAGCGCTTCTCTCTTGCAGGAAACTAGCCTATGTTTACGTGTACTATGATTGTATTTTTGAATTTGGTGCTGATGCTGTTATATTGAATATGGAATAGGTTTTTGGATTATGGACGCGGGTATTCTTAGATGGACGATGGCTGAATTATGAATGACGGACCAGACGCTTGTGATGGATTTCTGCTTTCACGCGCGGGCCTGATATCGGTTATTCGCTCTTGGGCTGATATCGCACACTGGACTGGTTTAATTCCCCTCCAGGAAATCGTTTCTCTCTGCAGTTGTGACCGAACGGACTTTTGCGCTTTCACCTAGATCTTGTTACGTATTAAGTTTTTTGAGAATAGCTAAGTGTACTCATCCGATAATCCATCCTGACTTTCAGACTTTTCGTGATAGTATAGGTCGCGCTCTAACGTGTTGTGTATATCATCGAAATGGGACGAAGAAATTTTCGCAACATTGGTCGCATTTTACCAAGTTCCAATTTTCGATGAACAGTTTCATGCAAAATAAATCTATGCCTAATTGTTTTGTCAGTTGCAATGCAATAATTCATCTATCCATAGATGTACAGAATATGATATACTCATTTACATATCGTCCCTGCGTTAGCCTTGGGACACCATATCAGGCATCGGGCCTTCGGCCCTCTGGCTGATATGGGGATCTCGGGCTGATACCAGGGCCGATATGGAAATGGGCATACAATAATCTCTATATTTATTCATTTTTTTCCTTTATGTTTTTCTCTTTCATCTTTGACTGAAATAAAATCATTTTCTTTGATGTTTTAATTTTCTATCATGCCATGGCCTGTATGGCACAGAAAAAGAGAAAAGTTGGTCGTTTGAAAAGGTTCTCATAAACGAAAGCCTGCTTTTCCAAACACCATCCGTTTATTACTTCCCAAGCGCACCAACCTTCGAAATATATACGCTTTGAATATCTACATCTTTCCTTGAGGAAAGAAATTCATTCTTCGCGCCAAAAAACGGCTTTTTCAACTCTTAGCCACATCGCTGGGCAATCTTTGTTCCGCCACCATTTTATGTACCGGGCTTTATGAAATGATCCACGGCAATTGGACGAAATTATATCCATTAGTTATGCTCACTATTTTTAATCGAATGATCAGTCTGGAATTTCATTGGTCGGCTCTCCCGTCCTGGGTCTGGAATTTCATTGGTTGGCTCTGCCGTCCTGGGTGACGGGAGTTGTAAAATGCACTTAGTATGTCAGGGGCAGATAATTCCGTGGGCGAGAGGGGACATTTGGGGATAATTTTGACCAATCGTCGCGGATAATATTGTTTCGCCCGGCACATGAAATGTTGACGGAACAAAGATTGCCCAGCGATGTGGCTAGAAGTTGAAAAAGCCGGGGGGTTTTGGCGCGAAGAATGAATTTCTTTCCTCAAGGGAGGATTAAGATATTTAAAAAGTATTTATTCCGAAGGTTGGTTCACTTTGGAAGTAATAAACGGATGGCGTTCGGTATAAGGTATGCTTTTGTTCAGTTATGAGAACAAACGATCGGTTCTATCCCCAGTTTGTCTCTTTTTCTATATCATAGAGGTCATTAAAACTGTAATAATTCGGCTTGACCTCAAAGAGAATGACTTTATTTGAGTCAATGTTGAAAGACAAAAACATTTAGAAAAAATATTTTTAAAAATCCATTTGAAAAAAAATTATTGAAAATATACGTAGATATCTACCATCTAATATCCCGCAGGCCAGGCGACTATGGTTGTGGTGTATCAATCTAGGTAAACCGAGATATTATATCTGAGTTTACTGAGATTGGTGGTGTACAAGCTCGGTACTGCGTATCCGGTTGGGCACACCGGTTCTCGTCAGATCACCGAAGTTAAGCAACGTTGAGTCCGGTCAATACTTGGATGGGTGACCGGGTGCTGTACGTACTGGCTGGGCTGATCAGTGTCCAGGATAGTAGAATCTGTGAGCACTCTCGTGTCCTTGCACATATGTCGGCACCGTCGTGATATGACTGAAACATAGTTGAAAACGACGATAAATCCTACTCAATCACTCACTATTCATGACTCGGATTTGACAGAGGAATCATGACGTGGGATAATGGTATCAACTCGGTCTCTTAGTACGGTATTCAAAATAGCTAGACTGTAATATGTGACAAAGGTCCAAGTTGTGAAAAATGCGTTGCAATGGTGGGTTCACTAAGTGTTCTCTATATATCCACTTCAACTAAGGAAATATTAGGTTAGAGAAAAACAGGCTGTAAAGTATAAAAATATAGTATTTCTGTGAAAAATACTTTTACCATTAAGAATGCTAAAGTTAATCAACGTTACCTTAGCGTATGTGAAGAGGAGGAGGAGGAGGAGGAGGTACCAGGTAACCGGATGGGAAAAGGCCCTCATCTCCCCAAACGCTCCCCATTGCATCTTCAAAACTCCCCTTTTTCTACTACTCCGCGAGTGATCTATAAATAGAACAGGGTTTTTTTCAGAAAGAAAAACTGGTATGCTAGAGCGTTAATCAATTTTTATTTTTTTATTTATTTATAAAAAATTGAATTGACTACGTTCCACGGACCACATCATTAGCACCATGGTATCGTTCTGATGTAGTGAAAATGTCGACAAGAAGGGAATATGCCTAATTCATTATTCAGAGTAAATATTTAACATGTTTAGTATACAACAAGACATGCAGAGAACTAACAAATGATAACGTATCAACTGTGAAGGTGTATACTAATACCCGGCATGTTGAAGCTGTGGCGAAATCCATCGACTCCAAACATTTCTTGTCTCAACACATAAATAAAATATCTTCCACATTTATTCGTCCAAATATCCATTTCTTCAAAAAAGGAACGGCATATCCCATTACGTTGTCCTCGTGTTCACTCAATAAATAATTAATATTGGTTCGGCTCACTGTAGGCTATTCACTAAGTGAAACAAATACAAGTTATGGTTTAGAATCGACCTAGATTCACTTTACTTGGCTTACCGCCAAATCTGGTGAAACCTCGGTAAGCAAATAATCCAAGCGAATACGAAGATCTTTTGAGCAGAAGAATAAAAAATAAATTCCGTGCCAGTCAAGTCGCGCATGAAACTCTGTATGATCTGTCCGTAGTTTCTGGCTTCGAAAATGCGATTTAGTTTGAAATGACTGTACACTGAATCCAAGGGCTTGAAACCTGGGAAGGAGGGAGCACGGAATATCTCACCAACATTGGTACCGGCAACCGATACATGGACATGCTGTTAATCTGTCTATGGATGGTGGCAGCTGGATGGATTTCGCTCGCAAGGGGTATTGTACAAACATGTCTGATATCCTCACATGGGGTATTATACAAACATGGCTGATATCGCTCACATGCAGGGGTGTTGTAAAAACCTGGCTGATATCGCTCACATCGAGTACTGTACAAACATGAATGAATCGCTCACATGGGGTATTGTACAAACCTGACTGAATCGCTTACATGGGGTATTGTACAAACATTACTGAATTGCTCACATGGGGTGGTGTACAAACATGACTGAATCGCTCACATGGGGTATTGTACAAACATGACTGAATCGCTAACATGGGTATTGTACAAACATGACTGAATCGCTCACATGGGGTATTGTACAAACATGGCTGAATCGCTCACATGGGGTATTGTATAAACATGACTGAATCGCTCACATGGGGTATTGTACAAACATGGCTGAAACGCTCCCATGGTGTTTTGTACGAACATGACTGATATCGCTCACCCGGGTTATTGTACAAACATGCTGATATTGCTCGCATGGACTATTGTACAAACCTGGCTGAATCGCTCACACGGGGTATTGTACAAACATGGTTGATATCGCTCACATGGATCATTGTACAAACATGGCTGATATTGCTTACATGAATTATTGTACAAACATTGCTGATATCGCTCACATGAATTATTGTACAAACATGGCTGATATCGCTCACATGAATTATTGTACAAACATGGCTGATATCGCTCACATGAATTATTGTACAAACATGGCTGATATCGCTCACATAGATCATTGTACAAACATGGCTGATATTGCACACATGAATTATTGTACAAACATGGCTGATATTGCTTATATGAATTATTGTACAAACATGGCTGATATAGCTCACATGAATTATTGTACAAACACGGCTGATATCGCTCACATGAATTGTTGTACAAACATGGCTGATATTGCTCACATGAATTATTGTACAAACATGGCTGATATCGCTTATATGAATTATTGTACAAACATGGCTTATATCGCTCACATGAATTGTTGTACAAACATGGCTGATATTGCACACATGAATTATTGTACAACCATGGCTGA
Organism: Hanleya hanleyi; assembly: GCA_036873755.1. NCBI lineage: Eukaryota > Metazoa > Mollusca > Polyplacophora > Lepidopleurida > Hanleyidae > Hanleya > Hanleya hanleyi. The sequence continues at coordinate 67,259 of JAVTVY010043470.1, read as the reverse complement.
TATTGCTTATATGAATTATTGTACAAACATGACTGATATCGCTCACATGAATTATTGTACAAACATGGCTGATATTGCACACATGAATTATTGTACAAACATGGCTGATATCGCTCACGTGAATTATTGTACAAACATGGCTGATATCGCTCACATGAATTATTGTACAAACATGGCTGATATTTCACACATGAATTATTGTACAAACATGGCTGATATTGCTTATATGAATTATTGTACAAACATGGCTGATATAGCTCACATGAATTATTGTACAAACACGGCTGATATCGCTCACATGAATTGTTGTACAAACATGGCTGATATTGCTCACATGAATTATTGTACAAACATGGCTGATATCGCTTATATGAATTATTGTACAAACATGGCTTATATCGCTCACATGAATTGTTGTACAAACATGGCTGATATTGCACACATGAATTATTGTACAACCATGGCTGATATTGCTTATATGAATTATTGTACAAACATGGCTGATATCGCTCACATGAATTATTGTACAAACATGGCTGATATTGCACACATGAATTATTGTACAAACATGGCTGATATCGCTCACGTGAATTATTGTACAAACATGGCTGATATCGCTCACATGAATTATTGTACAAACATGGCTGATATCGCTCACATGAATTATTGTACATACATGGCTGATATCGCTCACATGAATTGTTGTACATACATGGCTGATATCGCTCACATGAATTATTGTACAAACATGGCTGATATCGCTCACATGAATTATTGTACAAACATGGATGATATCGCTCACATGAATTGTTGTACATACATGGCTGGTATCGCTCACATGAATTGTTGTACAAACATGGCTGATATTGCACACATGAATTATTGTACAAACATGGCTGATATTGCTTATATGAATTATTGTACAAACATGGCTGATATCGCTCACATGAATTGTTGTACAAAAATGGCTGATATCGCTCACATGAATTATTGTACAAACATGGCTGATATCGCTCACATGAATTGTTGTACAAACATGGCTGATATCGCTCACATGAATTATTGTACAAACATGGCTGATATCGCTCACATGAATTATTGTACAAACATGGCTCATATCGCTCACATGAATTGTTGTACAAACATAGCTGATATCGCTCACATGAATTATTGTACAAACATGGTTGAATCGTTCAGATGGGGTATTGTACAAAGATGACTGATAAAGCAAATTGAAAAAAATTTGTACTTTTTATAGCTTTTTTGCATGGATTTTTATGAAATATGTGGGTTGCATATATCATGCTTAATTCATATATTATTTTTGTACATATTTGTGTATGGGTGATGGGTATTACTAGTAATACGGTGTAATGTACAGTCGAATTTATATTGCAAATGAATCGTATTATTCTTGGTATCTTTGTGATACATCGTAGTGCCCTGGAATTTTGTTATAAAAGACTCCTTATAACAGGCCTATCTTCTGTCTAGCGTCACAATAGAACATAAAGTCATTTTATCTATGGATACGATAAGGAAGAAACGATAACTGCTGATCCGCTCTTAATTTAATGTATGTATATTCATATTTAGGGTTAGACCTAACTTGTTCTCGGTGGGACGGCTTAGGAGACGTGCATACAACTCAGATTGCCGAGATATGCTACGTCGTTACGCCAGAAGTGAGAAATTGGGATGATGCAGAGAGAGCATGTCAAAAGAATGGAGGTCATTTATTGAAAATCCAAAGCGAGGCTACACGCAGCGCCATTGTCGACTTTCTTGCTTCCTTTGGGAAGTCGGAAATTGTACGCTGTTTCTGGATGGGTTTGAGCGATCAGGACACTGAAGATCACTGGAAATGGAGCGATGGTAAAATACATGCAATGTAATAATTATTTAGAATAGAGTTAGTCCGCTGTTTGAAACTTCAAATTGTTTTATATTATAAAAGCTACCCGGAACATTACATGCGAATATCACATCGGCCCGCCCCTCACTAAGCATTTGTTTGAGACCGATATCGGGAAACCCGGATTGAAATGAATCATAATTCTTCACAGGTACCGACGCAGCCTCTGATGTATGGTTGGGCGTATGGGAGTCTGCATGGGCTCAGTTCTTTGTCAAGTGGGACAACGACTGTGTGCAGCTTTGTGAGCAGGTCTTCGGGGACTTGTGGAAATGGAGGCAAAAATCTTGCAAGGACGGATGGCGTTTCATTTGTCAGTATGGTAATGTTTTTATTGTCATATGATATACATGTATTGACTGCTGAAGCCAAACAAGCGATCTACATTTACTGCTGAAACCAAGACTCTCGTTTCGACAAAAAATAGCCCTCTCCTGTTGGTGGTATGCCTTCTTAGAAAATAAGAAAGTAGGTTAAAATATTTAGATCTTTGTCATGCCTTCAAAAGATTTTCAACCATCCATGCATCCATCTTGGATATTCTACACTTATATGACCTTAGATTCAACCAGGGGTTTGGTATTTTGCGTTGTTGGCTACATAGTCATGTCGGGCAATTCTGAACGTGATGCAAAAGGCCCTGGACGGCGAGGATAACCCATATCTTCCCATCCCAGATAACACACGAATGTTGAAATAACGTTGGCATTTGGTCGATACCGATAAAAATGGTTAACGTTAGCAAACTTGTTGAAACAGAATTTAGGCATGGTCGATTATGGACGACGAATCGTTGCAATATTCTATATTTGTATTTATTTTTATATTCAAAGTGTACACAAAGTTCGAATTTTATTTTCTTAAATTATCCAATGGATAAAGACAGATTGACTATAGTACGTGAAAGATTGAATATATGTCTCACAAATATATAATCTATATTCCGTATAATTCCTAAAGATTGATTACCGGTATATATACAATGTATATATTGAATTACATATTCAATAAAATACTTGTTACAGCTTTAAAGACATCTAAAATGCAAGATGGTCACCACAATCCAAAAGGCCGCGAAAAACACATAAATCAGTTTTTCTCGGCTTTTTTTGTTGCGGAAATTAGCTTTCTGTGTCTAGTATGAGGTTTACAGGAGCAAAAAAGTTGATTCTGTGCATTAGCATGCCATTTTGAAATTTGGCGGCCATCTTGGATTTGAGGCAAAATCCAGGTTGGCCCACGGTCAAATTTCGATCAGCATAGGCATAAGATGATAAACCACACAGAAAACTTTGACAGGAAAAGCGTTTAGTTTCCCCCAGCTGGGACTTGCCTGTAAGACTCTCAAATATATCTAAACCACCTTTTCAAATTTTAATCGAAAAAACTCTGGGCCAGTTTGATTGGACACCTCTAAAATTTCCCGTAATGGTGACGGGCGGGATGACCCTATTTGTGGCGGTCTTATCTCGGAAAAATGGTGGAGTGGCGGAAAGGCCAGGCTACCTGGTGTAGTGGATCATTTGTGGCGGCGAATAATAGGGAATATAATTTTCTCAAGATGTGCTCAGTTGATTTACTACATATTACGAAGCAGGGGGATGTGAGAGATTCTGACATTTTTTGTCAGGTTAAAATTTGCAAAAAGGCACTAAATCATGAAGCGCGCATTATTTCATCTCAGAAAGATAGAAAACACAATTGAACACAAGAAAATATGACTATTCTTTGAACTAACTACAAAAAATGACTTTTTGGAGCAAAATTGATAAAAAATGTAATGGATTTCTTGAAGTAAACTTTGGAAATTGAAGAAATGTAGGGACTGTTTCAGTCACGAATAAAGTTGCATCATGTCTTCGCTGAGGGCAAACAAGAATGACATACTTGAAGTTGTTGGAAAATGGCGATTCACATTTCTTCCTGCTCTGGTGGACTTCTTCCGGCCACGTTGCATTAACCCTTTGCACAAAATTGAACATCTGTCAGTCGAAGTCTGTCTGAATGAGACAGTCATTCAACATGCTTTTGATGTTTCGTGTTGTTGTTGTTGGCACATGGTCCAGATGGTTAATGTCATTCATCTACGCATGTTTATGCTCACCCATTTTCATCGACGAAAGCTTTCAGAACATGCGACCGGAATGCAGAACCATTCAGATGGGAGGGCTACTCACCGAAATTCACTATAATACCATCTTTGTTGTCTAAATTTGATGTAATTAGACGAATCATCTGTTTTTCTTCGCTTTCACCAATTATCAAATCTCGCGCGATTTCTCGTGAAGCATGCGGCAGGATATTAGAGTAAGGCGGCTCGAAAAAATTAGATCTCCAGAGAGGTTGACGAAAACGAAATTGTTGAATTAAGTACTTTAAAAAAATAAAGAAATACATTTTTGCCATTTCTTTTCTCATGGTAAAATTTGGTCATTATAATGATGAGGGCGTTTTGGGGAATTTAGACTGGGCAAAATTTTTCGAACATCTCGACATCTTGATGATCCTTGAGTAAGACGATTATTTAGTGGTTTCCAACCATAGGTGTCCTTGGCATAACGGGGCTAGCAGTAACTTAGTGGCCAGTAAAACTGGGTCAGTCCGAGGCCGAAATCCGGAGCCGATATTCGAATAACGATGCATATGATTATCTGCTTTTTTTCTACCGGTATTTAAGGCTCACGCCATTACAAATCCACCAATGTTTGGATTATAATTGGCCAAAATGAGCGTTCGGCGGTCATGATTTTTTTTCCAAGGCTGTTACATGAAAAAAGGACAGCCCTTGAAATGTGCTGTGAGGCGTTTGTTTCATGACTGGCCTTTCACAGTGATAAGACTGGGTCACTGCCCCCTCCGCATCCCACGATCAATTGACCGTTTTGAAAGGCCTATTTTGATTGGCGCGGCGAAAATGAAGACATTACAATAACATTGAATACTTGTTCAAGAATATATTCAATGTTTTAGCAGCATTTCAAATATATATTGCATAAAAATTTTACATTTTCTTTAAATTGAGTACATAAATATAAAATTGAATCATTGATGCTTATATATTGGAAACTTAATCGAGTGTGGCACCGTTAAACGTGAAAATTACACTGAATTTGAAACCGCCACGAATGTGATTTTTTTTTGTCACGTGAAAATGTAGGATAAACGTGAAAAAAATATACCACAAATGTGAAAACGGCGTTCCCATAAATGAAAAAAATTTGGTTACAAATGTGAAGAAAAAAATACCGTATAAGTGAAGACCAAAAACCTACAAATGTAAAAATGAAATTCACCTGTTGCAAACTGACAAGATGTCACTTCAGTCTGATTATGTGTGGAGTAGATTGAGTGTGATGTTATTTCATATGTCTTTCAGGGCTATCAAAATCTGATCTTGTTTCCGTATATACAACTTTCAATCACCACACAGATCGCCCTTTATACTGACCTGTTGATTCTCTATAGCATAAGGAACCTGCGCCTACAACGGACACCCAAAATACCACAACGGACCCAAAACATACCACAACGGATTCTAAATTACAAGCATCTGGTCCGTCATTCTTAATTCAGCCGTCGTCCATTAGAGAATATCCGCGTCCATAATCCAAAGACCTATTCCATATAACATAATTAGCATCAAATTCAAAAAGACAATCATAGTATACAAAAACAAAGGCTTGTTTCCTGCAAGAGAGAAGCGGCCAACAGTTTTCAATGATGCCGGCAAGACATCATGATGTTCCAAAAATATCAAATCCGTATCGCTGATCAATATTCTTAATCCATAATATTCGTTGTAAAGTCGCCATCTAAAGAATGATGTATCTCAGTCACGCTTTTATTGTGTCTGTTCATATGAGTACCATGATGATCTTGAAGTACATGGGTTCATACGGCCCCTAGCCCCGGGTTAAGCGGAATTAGACACAAGTTACGAAACGTAACGCCATAGATCTTGCACGCTACGCTCGTATTTTCCTATCAGCAAGGACCACATTGGACTCCACATATACATTAGTGTAGATATATTACTAATATCTACTATCTTGGCATTGTGGTGATTGATAGAACCGATTTCGACATCGAATTTTTTGTTATTTTGTCGTCCGATATGGTAATTTGTAATTTGTAAGTCCCTTGTTGTCCGCTGTGGTGATTAGTAGGATTGAAACGAGAATGGGCACAGCCATCTTGATTATCCTCAACACAGCCAAGCAATTACTTCGCGAACTGTAAGCATAATTTTATCATTATTCTCTGCCTTAAATAAGTTATATTCGTGTGGATTTATATTTTTATTCGATATTCAAACATTATATAACAATTTTGTAATGGAATACTCCTTTCCACCAAATTCTGAGGAAATCTTTGCGCCAATGTTTGGTCACCACGCTCGAGCCATTAGAGAGGTATCACAAAGTCACACCGAACGTTGGCGAGAGCGCACGAATGCGTGGAGTGTATCCAGAGAACGAATGGCGTGACGATGACTCATCTCTGACGTCATCAGCAGTGGAAAAGGCGCATTGGGTTGGGTTGCGCGCTTAAATGTGTATTGTGAGACGGTGGGAGAAAAACGTGGCACAAGCGTGAGCTTTGTGTTGTGTGATCGTGGATGTAAATATGAACATTGGCGTATATCCAGAGAAGACAGGTCACATTACTGTGATATCATCCGTTATCAGTTATAGAAAAAACAAGCGCTGGATGAGCGCAAAGACCTCTGTCGAGGGTCCGTAGGGGAATACATCGCTGAATAACATAGGGCCGGATGCCAAGCTCAATTTTGCATTTGTTGGACGTTAATTCCATCAATGGTAATTAACCTGGGATTGAAGGTTCCCCACTAGCATGTCCAGCCAGGGGTGTGGAAGTCACATTCCCCGCACATTAGTTTTGTCTGATTTCACGTGCTTGGAATATTGGGGTATGGAATAGAGTATATTGATGGAAAACCTTGAATATTGCTTGAGACATTAGGCCCCTTCCCAACCCCATCTCCCCCTGAGAGGATGCCCCCACCCAAATCAACACGCTAGCGGCAGAAATGATTTTATGCTATAGGCCCGGCACATATTTTGTATGTGTACAGTATATCATCATCATTGAGAGAATCCTCTACAAAACACACCTATTTTACCGACACTCCGTCTGATCTGCCTCAGCATCATGTGGTGAGGGTTCAATGCGCTCGGTATAGTTTTGTATACTGGTGTTACAGGTCACCTTCACCATACTATATCAATGACCATGGACTTGTACATGTATCACATTCATATTGAATGGTGATGGCTGATGAGAATATTGCTCATATGGAACACATGGCTGGATTCCAGCAAATAAAGAGTTCATATTAATCATAAACAACATACAGTTAATAATATTATCAAATAATTATGTGCATTCCTTGTCGACATAAATATATCGCAGACAATATTATGACTGAATCATGGTAACAGATATACACCTGAATCACACCATTTGTAGATCACTGTCCGGTTATCGCTTAACATTTAACAATTTCTGAAAATGACGGCATTTTAATATCTGTCCAACGTGATATAATTTACTGGCTTACCTATTCATCAATGCGTATTGGCTAAGATCACATTATGCATTGTATATATACTGTGCGTATGGAGCTGTTTGTAACTTTGTTCACTGCTGAAGATGCTATAACTAATATCAAAATATACAGAATAAATTGTGATTCCTACTCGGAGTTGCGTTTCTTCTCTACAATTGAAGTCAAATGGTGTGTTCTAGTGCATTTTGACAGAATATTTAGACTTTGAAGATGATATGTAATGATGCCCCAAAATGAACTGAATTTTCCGTGTGATCTGTCTGTCTGTCTCTCTGTTTGCCCATCTTTCTTTTCATACCACATATGCAGCTGGTGATGGATCAGAAGCCTAATGAACTTGACTGACCCACACCCTGTTTAGCATTAGTAATAATTTTTAAAGGAGTGAAGATAGGCTCTCCAAATTCATAATACTTGCGCAATTGGTGACTGACTAGAAGCCTATCCCAGTTGACTGAATCTATTTTCTCAGGTTATATACTGTATATTATGATATAACATGGAATATAGCTAGGCATTCTAAAGTGATACCACATATGCAATTGATGATGGACGTGAAGTCTATGAATATGACTGACATTGACCTATTTTCTCAAGGTCAAAAACTGTAAGTTAAGTCACATCTTAACTGCTAACATACACCTCAAATCTGACATTGTCATCATTTTGCTGTGGCTGTGGGTTTTTTTCCAGAACAATTTAGCGAATTTTGCATGTGTTTCAACAGTCTCATGCTTCAACAGTAACTTAAACCATGCTGTATCGGCTGAGCTGTTGAAATAGCCTTCATATGAGTATCAAGACAGAGTGATAGATCACACAGACAGTGAAGGTTCTCGATTTACATTGAATGTCGTTATTGCCTAAGTAGTATTAGCAACATTTTACAACAACAACAATTCGCTGACTTACAGTGAAAAATTATAGTGAAAGATATCTATTTTTGTTGTTTGGCATTTTTATTTGCTGGCATTGTTTCAGATAGAATACAACAGCCTAATTCATACAATCAGGAATAAAAAGGGGGTTAAAATCTTTATGTTCAAACTTTCGTAGGAAATATGAAAGTGGCAATTTGAAATTTTATTTTTATTCGATTTTTTAATGTCGGTGAGCCCATGAAACGCAAAATAAAGTTGGTATTGCCTCACACTGGGTTTCAACCATTGGTGAAGAAATCCCTTCTACCAGGGATGATTCCTGATTGCTCATCCTCCAGTGGTATCTGCCCCCACTCTGTCCCATCCTAAAAACAATTGCCACCCCTAATAGGGGGTGCGCCCAAATTGGGGAGATCTAAAGCCCTGTGAGTACCAAATTATGTGTTACAAAATTGTCTGGGGAAATGCTCTTCGCCCGTGTTCCACACGAGCTTTCATTTCAATTGTGTCCAAATTTATGTAATAGTTCTTCTGAGTTTTCGGGGGTTATTTTTCCAATTATTGTATACAAACATTTTCTTGCTTATCACAGAATTTCTTCAGATTTCTCGCATTCCTAGTCGTCACAATTTCTTCACCATTTCTTTCAACGAAAACCAGACTAAATTCCTGAAAACGTTTACACCGTGGTGGAACCGTTACATCGCGGTGGAAACGTTTACAACGCGTTATAAACGTTGAACGTTTAAACGTTTCCACCTCGGTGTAAACTTTTTCAAAAGTTGTGTTTGGTTTTCGGTGAAAAAAATGATAAAGACATTTACGACGACGTTATTAGCAATGACATAAATCTACAAAATTATATGATAAACTAGATTATTATACCTCACTGTGTATTCGTTTATTTTAATTGGTTGAGACACCATCACGTGATATTCCGCAATTCTCGATGTCTTATGAAAAAAAGCTCGTCAATGTGATGACCCACAATCTCGATCACACGATCACGCGCTGACGTCACACGGCAGAGGCAATGTCACACCGTCTCGCGCAGTTATCGCCCGTGAACAGACACTTTCGTACCATTCTCGCCTGTTGTGCTGTCATTTCGCTGTAATCACGATGGCGTGTACAGACGGAAAGCGTTTTCCGTTACCAACTAATGAAGATATATGCCTACATATATATGTACGTCTATTTGTAATGTTCCGCACTCGTTGAACATTACCTTCTCGAGCTGACAAATAATGATATCACACCTCACAGCATGCAATATCTATATAATTTTTGTAGAAAATTGGCGATTAATAAAGAAGATCCCCAAGAGAAGATTTTCTATACTGTGTTTGTTGAATGAGAAGGGACAGTCTTTGGAATGATCGTTTTAGTACTATGCTAACATTCTGTCGATTGTGGCGTGTGCACTACACTTACGTGACCTTTCCATGACCTCTGCATACTGCCTCAGTGATTCGGTCGTGCATATCGAAATCTTCATTTGTCTCAACATCGATCATCATTATTAACGATGGACGTCTGATCTTTCTCAACGCTGATTTCCCGAATTGTAGAGATCGTGATACTTCAAGTTAGAAATAGTGATAGTATTCTCCTACCAATATTTTTAGGCTAAGTTTAAATGGGATTATGTTTTGTATGTATTTATTTTTCTTCGGTGGTGAAAAGTCGCAAACTATTCCCGAGATCGTCCAACACTCGCCCAAACGGTCAACGAGCAAAACGGCCAGCGAGTTATTGAATAGAATAGAATAGAATAGAATAGAATTTATTAACCAATCAGGTGCCCACGTGGAGCGTACAATCAATACCCTCCCCCCTTTCTTTGATACAATTGATTCAAACAAACATGTACAACACACAAGAAAGTTACAAATTTCTCCAACACTGAGATCTGTTTACCATTATGAGGATCAAAGGCTAACTAGCGTTTATGAGACATGTTATTATATAATACATGTACAAATAAAGCTACCCGGAAAGTTCAGACTCACGTCGCAAGACCATAACATGACAAATAAATTTTGATAGTGCAAAACACACCTCAGAGTTACCACTGCTAAGCAGCCAGATAAACTGGTTTGGGGACGACAACAAGTTAAAATTTGCACAAGATTTGCTTGCTGTTTCGTTTAAAGAAAGGCGAATATTACTATATTTATTACAATTAATTAATACATGAAATTCATCTTCGATCTCATTTGGACAGAAGGAACAAGTTCTATCGTTAATAGGTGTATTATTATACCGCCCATGTTCTATAGATAATCTATGACAGCTTAGCCTGAATCTAGATAATTCCTGTCTATATTCAGCACACTTAATAGTATTAAGATAGGTTTCCCTATGAAAATGAGACTTAAAAAGTTGATAGGTCCTAAGTTTCACACCGGAGAACTGATTATGAAACTGTTTCACATCTGTAAGCATATTAGCACAAGAATTAGAGAGTTCAATTTTACATTTCCATAAATAACGATATTTCTCCGCTAGACAACGTGATACTTGTTTCGATAAGCACTTAGGACTTATACAAACATTTCTAGGGGATAAATGAGATATATTCAAAGTAGAAAATAAAGCTTCCATATCCCCCACCCAAGACTGAGCACTTTCACCATATAGATCACATGATAAAGAATAAGCCTCAGCTAAAAGGCTATCATCATGTAAGGATTCGATTCTTGACCAATATCGGGCTTGAGACCTAAGGATATCAAAGGTAATTGGTAGCCTGCCGAGTTCTCCACGAACAGCTTCATTACTGGCTTTAGAGTGTACACCTAAAATATATTTACAAAATTTAAGATTAAGTTTCTCGGAGGGAATGTCCTCAAGGGATCTCATAAGATAACCATCACCCTTCTGAAGCAATCGTTTACCATTCATACAACCCCAAATTTCTGCCCCATATAATGCCGCTGGTTTTACAGTATGATCAAAAACATGTAAGGAGGTATCTATGCTGGGTGTGGTTACTCCAAAGGACTTGATCAGGTGAAAATAAGATTTCAACCCCTTTTTGTATACATCATGTTTTGCAGCTGAGAAAGATCCGCACTGATGAAAAGTTGTTCCTAAGTAATTATATGTCTTTACTTGATCAAGAGTATTCCCACAAAAAGAAATATTTGTCTTTACTGATTTACCGGATCTAGTGAATACCATAACCTTTGTTTTGTCAATATTAAGATTTAAATTCCACATGGTACAATATTCCCCTAATTTATTCATAGAATTTTGCAAGCCCTCCTTTGACTCGGATAATAACACCAAGTCATCGGCATATAGAAGGCTACTTATTTTACTTGTTTTAAGATGAACTGGACAGCAGGAATCATCGAAGATACCTGGCAGATCATACAAAAATATTTTAAAAAGGTTTGGACTAAGATTGTCCCCTTGTTTTACACCAACGAAAGATTGAAATTCATTTGACAGATTATTGCCAATTTTGACTTGCAAAGTAACACTCCTGTACATACTTTCAATAATTCCATAGAACAAAGGAGGAACACCAACCATTTTTAATTTATATAAAAGGCCATCATGCCAAACACTGTCGAATGCTTTTGAAAAGTCAATGAAGCATGTATATAAAGGAACCTTAAGTTTATGGTTATATTTGTCAAGTAAGGATCTAATGACAAACATGTGATCAATTGTCCGCTTACCACTAGTGAACCCAATTTGCTCTTTTGGAATAATATTATTCCTAATTAGGTAGTCTTCAAGTCGCTTATTAAGGACACTGTTGAACAATTTGCCTATGCAGCTAGTAACGGTTATTCCCCTAAAATTATTTGGATCCAGTGAGCTACCTTTCTTATATATAGGAGCTACATAGCCTTTAGACCATCCCTTAGGGTAAACAGAATGAGTAAATACAAGGTTAAATACTTTACTTAAACATTGTAGAAAACAGTTTTGACCACATTTAATCATTTCATTGAGTACATTGTCTAGACCACATGCCTTATTGGGCTTTAAATCCTTAATAGCAGCTTGGATTTCCTTATCACTAACACGAAAATCCAATTCATTAAAGGTGGGCAGGTCAAAACTAGATGACCTGGAACTTAAATCAGCTGACCCAGTCGATTGTTGCTGACCTAGTTTCTCGAAGTGACCTAGCCAGTCACCTGAACTAATACCATCTAATTTATTATCTAATGGTCCCTCCTTACGGATATCTTTCAAAAGTTTCCAGTAAGCACTGGGATTGTCAGTTTGCAGATCATCAAGTTGCTGCATTAAATTTTCTTTGAACTGACGGCGTTTAATTTTTTTACATTTACGAAATTCCTTAAGACATTTAAAGAAAGAGGATCGAATAAAGGGCTCCTTTGGATATTTGCACAATAACCTTGCCTTATAATCAAGATTTTTCTGAATTTCATAGAGTGTTTTATCAAACCATTTCGGTTTGATACGTTTCTTGGAATTGTCATGTGGAATTTTTTTCTTACATAATGATTTTGATGCAGCTTTCAAAAATATTTCAATGTCAATGTGAGACCTGGAAACAAGGTATAAATTTCATCAAGAAGCCGTCATATTTTCCAAGTATTAAGCTGGAGAACAGCAAACTGACTACTGAATTTTTGATACGTTATTCATGATTCTTTAATGCATACACTTATCACAAATTATGAAATCATAACGTGTGTGCTGACTCTGGCGATTATAAGAAGTCTATAAAAATACAGTCTAGACGTGATATAATCAAATTTTTCACAGCGATCTATAGCACCACGAAATGTTGTTGTAATTTATCGGATAATTTTACGAATCTTTCTGCGAGAGTTTCTGCTATGTTTTATTATTTCATCTATTGCTGATGACTGAGCTATTGTGATTTACTTCGAGAAGAATAAACAGTCGAGGGTGCATGCGCTGTTTGAATAAATTATTTGGAAGCTGCACGTAGACTTACACAATTTTGTCATGTTCTCTCTATTTGAATTGAGATTTTTATTCTCAAATTCACTTTCGACTTGAGCTGTGGAATCTTGGGAGTTGAATGTCTTGGAGTTAAAAGTCTTGGAGTTGAATATCTTGAAGATGACAATCTTGAAGTTGATTATCTTGCTTTATCTTACTTGAGATCAGGTATATTGTAGTATTACATCAGTAATATTATTTTTTAAGCCTCTGTATATAGTCGTATTCATAAGAGATCATACATAGGTCAGAAGAATTATGCGCCGTTAATATATTGTATTCCTAAAGTTCACATCGATATTATTAACGAGAAATTCAAGCAAATATAAAACAAAGAAATATCCCATTAATGATATCCCTTGTATCTAATAGAGCTAGAGAATAATTGATGGCTTCTGACATTAATATATCGGAGATCAGTTTTACAACGGCACACAACGGCTACAGTCTACAAAACCCAACATTGGACCTAGTATATCCACATATACACATTTTGCAACTCAAGTTCACAACTCACAATTACGCAATCATCATTCCAACACAACCTTATTTCTACAACTGATGACATCACAGGCACGTGACCTGTCTCATCAGCCAACGAGACTAGATGCAACATCAAACAAAGCAAATCTCAAATTTTTACCACGCCTTTTTACACACACGGTCACGTCTGCGCTCAAAACAAGAAGACCGATATTTATTCTATTGCCGATGACCTCACAGATGAGTGACCGTCAAGCAATTCCTTCTCCAGATACACCCTTAAATTGTCAAAAGCGCCCAGTGATACATATCCAAGCATAAAAGTTTCAATCTAGTCAATCTACCCCATTTATGCCCCATATCTCCTTCAATTAACGGTGCATCCTCTTTATGTCAATCGGCAGGGAGATATGTGCGGAGATTGAAAGCTAAGTACGGGAATAAGATCGTATCTTGAGAACCATGTAAGACATTCATAAACATTTTCAGCTCAATTTACCCAATACAGAATCAGAAATAAGTGAGATCTTTCAAGTTTGTAATAGATGAATGTGGTTTTTACATTCGTAGGTTTTTGTTTTTCACATAAACGATAAACAATTGTACTTTGCCAGCGGTCTGTCGATTTTGACGTGCGCACTACACTTGCGTGACCTCTCCATGTCCTCTGCACATTGCCTCAGTGATTCGGTCGTGTTTAATTAAATCTAAATTTATCTCAAGATCGATCGTGTTTTTGAACAGTCGGAAACTGATATTTATCCACACCAATTTTTCTGAACTATAGAGATCATGATATCGTACCCTATTCCCAAAGTCATGATACTGGTCCAAACGGCCAGCGGGAAAACGGAGAGCGAGTTAGGGATCGTTTCCATTAATCGTTTTTTCTTCAGTCGCGATTTTTCTTCAATTTTCTCGATTGAAAAACGATCATTCGCGAATCAGTCGTGAGGATATCGAGAAAAAAAATGAGAAAAAACGATTGAACCTTTTCTGAAAAAAACCATTCTCTCGCGATATCGTTTTTGAATCGTTTACCCATGCGCGATCCGTTCTTGATCGCGAATCTTCAATCGCGAGAGAATCGTTTTTTTCAAGGTGCGAGAGAATCGTGAGGCGGAGTGTTATCTGACACATAGTCCGTGTTGCCGTCGTACGCCCCTCTATCCGCGAACTGGGAACTACATGTAATGTTGATTGCGGAATTGTCGATGGAAAAGCCTATATTACTATACTATACTGTATAAATGCGTAAGATAACCGAATAATATATATGATTCACGATCTATAGTCTCCTACAAGCTAAAGTAGGGCGTCCGCTGTCAGATTTACTCTGGCGAAGCGTAAATGACAAAATTACATGTTTATTTAATAATCGTGTGAGCCGACAATGTGTTAATGTTCAGTCATTCCCTTCATACGTCCGATAATTTCCTCATATATTCATGCAACTTGGTATAAACAATACAGGATAATAGTCGCAAATCTTGTTTTTGTAAATACCGGGTATAGGTCATAAATGGATATGAGTTCGTCGTTGATTGCATTATCAGAATGATTATGGCACAGACTTTATAGAGGTGTGAATGGGCGCATGGCGATAACTCAGAACAGCTTAGCCCTCCAGCCGAGAATTTCTAGGTTAATTAAGGTGAAAAATGGTGTAATTAAATAGTATATATTGTTATGGTAAAACATATATTAGGAAAGGGTATCCATTCATGTTTTGGTACAGTTTTTAAACTATTGAGATGTGAATAAGTTCACAAAATCACCATCAAGTTAATTTTATTGATTATAAGAATATTCACGGCAGTGATTTCATATGTATATTAAATACATATCACAATGGTGATTGAATCGCATATAACGGTTGGATTCGCATATGTACAATACTTTTTTATTTTAATTTTACATTTTGATAAATGAACTGTTATTGATTCCAAAGGGAAGCTCAAGCCAGAAACCACCTGAATATTATATAATTTCATCTCATACTGGATTAACCAAGCTGGCAAGAGAGAAAAATTTCTCGTCGGAGTACGATCATCGGTTAAAAATTTCGTTTTTTTCGCAAAACTGAAGATTTAAATGTGGGATTTGAAAACCTGTCGGACAGAGAAAGACGTTTTATATTCATATTGTATATTAATGCAGTCATTTCTCATATAGTATTATACACGGTGAGGGGCGTTGTTTGCTGCCTCAGCAACCAAGTCACGTGACCTGAAATATACAGGCCTTTTGAAACACATCTCCGAATCGTCAAGGTTTCCTTTTTAGCCAAAGGCGAGACCTTGGTCATCTTGCCAAGCAAACCGCTTTTCCCTTATATATTTTCCCTTTGTATTTATTAATTTTCATAATTTATTGAAAATATACGTATTCATCTACCATCAAATATCCCACAAGCCAGGCAACTGTGGGGTTTTGCACTTATAGACTCCCACTTAGGGA
Source organism: Hanleya hanleyi (assembly GCA_036873755.1). NCBI lineage: Eukaryota > Metazoa > Mollusca > Polyplacophora > Lepidopleurida > Hanleyidae > Hanleya > Hanleya hanleyi. The sequence goes on along the minus strand of JAVTVY010043470.1, from coordinate 50,968 downwards.
GTCGCACAACAAAACTCCCACCCAGGGAGCTCCAGAAAAGATTAATTCACCCAACCAAACAAACAAGCAAAACAATAATGACGGTTGTGAAAAGTTTTACAAATAGCCCGCTCTATATATTAATAATTAAGTGCGTTCGAAGACTCAAAAGCCCCGTATGACTATGTTGTATTCAATACAGCGCCATCTATGTACACAAGGAAAATGGTGATCTTTGGGCAAAAAAAACACACGAACAGCGAAAATCTGACGAATCAACTCAAGAGAGAGAGAGAGAGAGAGAGAGAATTAAGGTTCAACGTCGCATTCAGCAATATTTCAGCTATATAGCGACGATCAAACAAAATTCTAAGTAAATTCAAAAACTCGCTAAAACTAATGCGTTAAAACAGGTACAAACATTATGAACTCAAAATTTCAGCACGCACAGATGCCAAAAACGTTCACGAAAAATACTACACAAGAAATCTGAAACAATATCAGCTTTAAAACACAGAAATACTCAAAATAATAGACGAAATTGCGAGTACAAATGACTCAATCTGACTATATCCGGGCCTGTGTCCCGTAAACAATATATGTAAATATGAAGTTATAATTATCTGTATATATCGTTCACCATTATTCATATGTATATATGTATATATTTTTTTCAATTTCTTTCAATGTCCCCATCGTATCTATATAACCGTCAACTGAACTGAAATACGCTATAGTTTAACACAAGGCAAAGAAGAATGGAAAAAGAGGAAGAAAAAATGATAGAACTTGTAGTTTGACTGAAGTGTTTATGATATATAAACTCGAACGTGTATGCGGGTCAGTCAGGCTGAACCTTGCCGTACTACTTTCGGCTATAATCCTCAATCGTTTTTTTTCAATCGCTTATATTTTCTCGATTAAAAAACCATTCAATCGCGATATCGCTTTTTATTCGAGAAAATTTTCTCGATTGAAAAACGATTGCCAGCAGGAAAAAAAAACCATTCGAGCAGCGATCGCGAATGAATCGTTTATTTTGAAGAAAAAAACCCATTCCCTCGCGCCTTGGAAAATCGCGACTTCGAGAAAATGTGACGAAATAAACGATTCATTCGCGAACGATAATTGGAAACGGTGCCTTATTGATGTCAATGTGTGACCTGGATACAGGGTATAAATTTCATCGAGATGCCGCCATATTTTCCAACTTCTTTTACACTTGGAGACAAACGTAGATTGCATTATGCTCACTACTGAATTTAAGATACGCTATTCAGAATTCTTTAATGCATACAGTTATCACCAATTGTGTATACCGACTCTGGCGATCATATCAAGTCTATAAAATTACAGTCGTGACGTGATCAACTTTTTCAGGGAACTACATAGCAAGACGAGTTGTTGTCGTTGTGTATCGAATAATTTTACGCATCTTTCTGCGAGATTTCCTCCTATGTTTTATAATTTCTTGTATTGCTGATGACCGAAATCTTGCGATTTACTTCTTCTTTCCGAGATTCCTAGTTATGAATTGATCAGTTCTTCTGAGTCGAGAGGCATGCCCTTTTTGAATACATTGTTTGGAAAATGCACGTAGACCTACACGTTTCATTCCTGTTCTCTCTATTTGAATTGATATGCTTGTTCTCAAATTCACATATGTCTTGAGCTGTGAAATCTTGGGAGTTGAATATCTTGGAGTTGAAGATCTTGGAGTTGAAGATCTTGAAGACGAAACTCTTGGAGTTCATTATCTCGCTTTATCTTACTTGGTGTCAGATATAATGAAGATGCCAGATCTAAAATCTTGAAATTTGGCCTTCGAATATGTGAATACATGTACTCCTCAAAATGAGTTCAAAGGTCAGCATAGACGGAATATTGACTAATATTAGTAAATTGCCAAATTCAACCAACGAAGTGAGCCAGACTCTAGTCCGACATGCAGTCCCTACAAGATATTTTATTATACTGATTTCCAATAGAAATCAGAATTATAAAATATCTTGCAGACTAACCAGACTCCTGCTGCAGGTGATCTATGCATTTTTAAATAATTGCATTACAAATTTTACAAGCAATTACAGGCTTCATACACGCTTAAAACTAAAGTGTTGAAACTTACTCGTAAAGTGTTGAAATAACCCTTTAAGTGTGTCCACAGGGACTGCTCTTTAAGTGTTGTCCCTGTGGACACACTTAAAGGGTTATTTCAACACTTTACGAGTAACTTTCAACACTTTAGTTTTAAGCGTGTAGCAACGCAGAAGAGGTCAGATCCCATCAGTACTATCAGTACTTTCATTTAGATTTGTGACCAAAAAATTTCACATTTGTGGGAACGTCGTTTACATATATGTGGAAACGTTTTCACATTCGTAATAATTTGTTTTCAAATTTGTGGTAAATTTTCACAAAAATATTTCACACTTGTTTCACATTTAGCGTAATTTTCACGTTTAACGGTGCTACAATCGAGATTATACATTCAATATTTTCGAATGAAAGAAAGCCGATGGAAGATTTAGTCAAATTATCCAATGTGTATAGCGAAGTTATTGGACATAAATTGGAATTATTGGATAGAGCAACAGATCGTCTGCCATGGTCGATACCACCAGATATTTGATTGTTAATTCGCGCACGTTGAAACAATGTTGGTATATAAATGATAACGTCGTGTCATTTAGCATTGAATAGCGGACATTAGAAAGCAACCCGGAAGTCAACCGAAATCCACGAAATGAAAAAAATATATATTACTGTGCAAAATCGTCGTTCTCTTATTTGAATTCTGATATATTAACGGATTAAATTACCACTTCTGTAGATGCTGTTGAAGATACCATCACTACTTCGACTACACCTCCAGAAATGCCAAGTGAGCCGATGGTGAAAAGGACAGGTACGTTCATTCAGAAGTGGTCCCAACAAATGGAGATATTTCAGAACACACACGGTTACCGGTAAGCGATGGACATTCGGACGATGCAAACGTAGCGAAAATTGCCTGTTAACGCGAGAAAGTTGAGCAGTAAGTCAAAGTTCAAGGTCACTGTGGACAAAAAATAAAAAAAACTACCTGTATTGAAAATTGCAATTCATTGCGAGTATATGAAGACGACGAATATGAAGACGAAGTACCCGAAAACAAAATTGACCTCAAAGGTCAATATCACAAATTTGGCCAACAATAAGGAAACCATCAAAACTGCTGATTCCAAAGATAGCCACAGAGTGGCGCGCTTCACAGTTTTTGATTCCATTCATCTTAGCAATCAGAAACGTTTTGATCAGGCTAAATTCAAGACAGACAAGAGTACTCTTTTCATTGCTGAAACCAAAGCTGTATGGGTAGCCTTGGATTGTATTGCTTCCAGCATTGGAAGAAAGGATATCACATTTTCAGACTCTTTTCACCCCTTCATGTCATTTAGAATAGATTTTCAACTCATTCCGCTCTCTTGGATATTATTAAATTATATGACAGTACAGTCAAGCAAGGGTTTAACACATTGTTTTTTGGCTACCTAGATATGTTGGCATCACCGACAATGCTGATGCTGATGCAAAGGCTAATACTATGATGGCCGAGAAGGGACATCGCTGTATTGTGTTATGAATCTGGACCGACACACGAAGTCAGGATGCGAAGTCGCGAAGGCAGGATACGAAGTGGCGAAGCCAGGATGCGAAGAACGAAGACAGGATGCGAAGCGCGAAGTCAGGATGCGAAGGCAGGATGCGAAGTGCGAAGCCACGATGCGAAGCGCAAAGTCAGGATGCGAAGTCAGGATGCGAAGCGCGAAGTCAGGATGCGAAGTCGCGAAGGCAGGATGCGAAGTCGCGAGGCCAGGATGCGAAGCGCGAAGTCAGTATGCGAAATCAAAACATGCAGCGCGAAGTCAGGATGCGAAATCAAAACAATGTGAAGCGCGAAGCCAGGATGCGAAGTGGCGAAGCCAGGATGCGAAGTGGCGAAGCCAGGATGCGAAGCGCGAAGTCAGGATGCGAAATCAAAACAATACAATGCGAAGACTGGAAGCGGAGCGCGAAGTCAGGATGCGAAGCCAGGATGCGAAGCGCGATGTCAGGATGCGAAATCAAAACAATGCGGAACGCGAAGCCAGGATGCGAAATCAAAACAATGCGGAGCGCGAGGTCAGGATGCGAAATCAAAACAATGCGGAGCGCGAAGTCAGGATGCGAAATCAAAATATCAGCATTGCTCATGATCCTATCAAAACGAGGCCGGTTTGTAGCCCTGATTCCTAATATGCACTGTAGGGGCAATTGAATATTATTGCTGGTTGTTGTTATCACAGCAACGGAGGAAGTAAAATTATTCTGATGTGTACCTTTGCTTTGCATTACTGATGTTTTATAGAAATTCACAAATGGTATTTTGAATATTTTCAGATCTGGCGTTTCGGGAATGATTAAAACCGACCCGAATAATTGATAATTAATACTGAAGGGCTCAAAGCTTTCGTAAGACTCTAATTAGCCTGGTGACTGTTCAGGTTGACATTTTTATTTCAATCTTACAAAATTTCCAGTTAGCCTGGTGTATGAATGGGCCAGATCATCTAAAAACAATTGAGAATTAGTGCTTACCAGATAAATTGCTAAGCAGATCAAAGTGGCAGTATTAAAACATTATGCTAACCAACGAAATGCTAACAGTCTCACAGGACTTAGTCTCGTACATTTCAGGTTGAACAGATCATCCCAAGGCTGGTTAAAATTAATTTCCTGTTTAGCATGATGTTAAAAATGATGTTAAAAATAAAATCCCAAAACATTGCCTCGTTTTGTGGATTTTTGTTATTCTATCAAGGGATGATTTCCTGTCTTCACTATATTTGTGGGAACTCACAACCAGCAATAATATATCTTGAAAACAGCAACCCAGTTACTCTTATTCAAACATAAATGGGCCAATTCCCATGGCATCCGGCTATCTCCCACGTGATATTTTTAGTGTGACAGTTTGGCGGCGGAAAATGACTCTTGGACTAAATAACGTGATATAGCCTACGAACACCCTCCACGTAAATTTTTGTCAAACTCTTATTATTAAATTTGTTAATTAAGGTATGTTGTGATTCCATAATGAGGCTGAGCGATCTATGTCGATGATCATGATTTTGTAGAGCCGATAGGCCTACATCTCGAGGGATGACGGTAAATTTTGGGTGGCCCTGAAAAGGACCGTTGCGAGAGCGACATGCGTTTTTAGCGGGATTGAGACCGTTTCCGAGAACCGTTATGATATCGAGCGGTATTATCACTCAGTGATAGACGGTTTTGAATTTCGAATAATATTTGAACAAATATATATCAATTTGTGTATTTTCAATTCTGGTTTATAACTATGCAAGTTTTAAATGCACACCCAAAGCCTGTTTTATCGAACTATTTGATTTGACTGTTTCTGTGGTGGACACTGACGGGGAATTCTGGAAATGAATTAGAACACGGCCGATTTATACCATATAGAATAGACAAGAATATCTCTTTATTTATGCTCATATTCCAAAGGGTTGACGTAAACAGAGAAACAATAAACTGGCAATGTTTGGCGGCCTCGGCCTTGACAATCTCGACTTCGGACTCCAAACTATATGCATCGTCGGATGAATGATGTAACTAGTTCATTCAACAGAAAAATCGTTTGGCTTGTATCTGGATCTAGTTTCATTAAATTTCAGTGTACATTTATTGAGATATCTACTTCTAAGTCTCTTGACTTCGATCTCGGAGCGTCGATTCCAAAGATGAGGAGGAAAAAAAGAATAAAAATAAAAAAATTTGGGGCGGCCGAATATTTCGGGGCGGGCGGTGATGCTAAACAGGAAACTTTTTTAACCAGCCTAATGTTCGCGAATTACGATGTACGTATAGTTTTAGACAATAGCCCCAAACTAACAGCTAATTATCTTACTGCTTGTTAATAGCCTATCTGTTTCCGTGTGTATATATTTATTAGCATATAATAAGGATGTATGGAAATATTGATCCTTGACTTCACATTTTATATCATCAATCCTGAATTTGTACAAACCACCATCTTAGAATTGGCCCGATCGTTTCGGACACAGGGTTAAGTAGCACTGTTGTGTCAGAGATATATTTTTAAAAATTTTAAATTTTTTAATTTTTTTTTTTTTCAGTTTTAAAATTTCTATTTTTTTTTTTTAGAATCACTAAATTATCATATAGCTTACTATAATACTCATACATGGCCATATTTTAAAGCGAGAGCCCATGTTTGGCAAGCATGGAAAATTACACTATATATAAAGACCAATTTATCTGGTAAGCAATAATTCTCAATTGTTTTTAGATGGTCTGGCCCATTCACACACCAGGCTATTTTGTAAGATTGGAATAAAAATGTCAACCTGAACAGTCACCAGGCTAATTAGAGTCTTACGAAAGCTTTGAGCCCTTCAGTATTAATTATCAATTATTCGGGTCGGTTTTAATCATTCCAGAAACGCCAGATCTGAAAATATTCAAAATACCACTTGTGAATTTCTATAAAACATCAGTAATGCAAAGCAAAGGTACACATCAGAATAATTTTACTTCCTCCGTTGCTGTGATAACAACAACCAGCAATAATATTCAATTGCCCCTACAGTGCATATTAGGAATCAGGGCTACAAACCGGCCTCGTTTTGATAGGATCATGAGCAATGCTGATGTTTTGATTTCGCATCCTGACTTCGCGCTCCGCATTGTTTTGATTTCGCATCCTGACCTCGCGCTCCGCATTGTTTTGATTTCGCATCCTGACTTCGCGCTCCGCATTGTTTTGATTTCGCATCCTGACTTCGCGCTTCGCATTGTTTTGATTTCGCATCCTGACTTCGCGCTTCGCATTCTGACTTCGCATCCTGACTTCGCGCTTCGCATCCTGACTTCGCATCCTGACTTCGCGCTCCGCTTCCAGTCTTTGCTTTGTATTGTTTTGATTTCGCATCCTGACTTCGCGCTTCGCATCCTGGCTTCGCCACTTCGCATCCTGGCTTCGCCACTTCGCATCCTGGCTTCGCGCTTCGCATTGTTTTGATTTCGCATCCTGACAGTTTTCGCGCTGCATGTTTTGATTTCGCATCCTGACTTCGCGTTTCGCATTCTGGCCTCGCGACTTCGCATCCTGCCTTCGCGACTTCGCATCCTGACTTCGCGCTTCGCATCCTGACTTGGCGCTTCGCATCGTGGCTTCTCACTTCGCATCCTGCCTTCGCATCCTGACTTCGCGCTTCGCATCCTGCCTTCGTTCTTCGCATCCTGGCTTCGCCACTTCGCATCCTGCCTTCGCGACTTCGCATCCTGCCCTCGTGTGTCGGTCCAGATTCATATCACTTCTCGGCCATCATATAATACAGCCCTGCACGATGATATTGACTCTCTTGGCGTCCCGTAGAACGATTTCAGTCCTCGTATCTGTGCCTCAGCTCAACACGGCGATGTTTGCGCGAAGGTCGATGTTTTACGTTTATATGATAGTAGCCATCGCGAAACTATCCCTGACGGATAATGGAGTAAGTGGACCAGCGATTGGGTCGTTAAGAGCAGCGATTCGATTGGCTGACGCAGCCGTTGCTATGCCGTTTACTCTCCATGGTTCAATATGTTTCGTCAAAATGCCAAGTCGTGGGAATTCTCATTCAAAACTGACAAACATGTGCAGTCTTTCCCTTCGTATAGGCGCTCCAAAACTGTTTATTCTTTGGTCAAAAGTTACCCCCAATCGCTTCGCCACATAATCTAAGGATTCTTCGAAGTCCATATTGCTTATCTCAACGTTAATCCTACCAGGCCTGGGGGGAGGGGGAACTCGTACCAAACTTTCTTCGCTATCTCCGGAACGACAAAAGATTTAAGAGCTGGCACTCCTTGACTTCATGTTTATCATACTGGGGTCATTTTTTTGTGGAGTATGTGTGATGGTCACAGAAATATTCACAGATTTATGTATACAATTTTAACATAAAACATACATACACAACAGTTGGATACTGTGACTCAGATCCAGTAAAAACATGTTTTAAGTGCGAACAAACCAAATTACATATATAAAATTAATTAGTTTAAAGAGAAAGAATAATAATAATAGTAATATAAAAAATAAGTAATGATTATGGGCGTGGTTTCAGGGTATTACATTGGTCCAAGACAAATCTATATTTCTTGTTATTCAAGATAATCTGTAAACTTAAAGGAATATATTTATCCAGGGTTCCCATAACTGATTAAATTTATTCTTTATATAGCAATAAATTTCTCAATTTCAAATTAATTAGATATGAGCTTGTGAGCTCCAAAAAGGTTCAGTCTATTTTTTCTTAGTCTAGATTGATAACTGTAGTATTTTGTAACCAGAACAGTGAAGTTAAAGACTTTTGTTAATCCTGAGGGATAATTTTCTCAAAAAATTACTGATTTTAAGGGAAATTTTATATTTATTTTCGTTTTGTTCCTTAATCAGTTTTCAATGTCTTTCTATAACGTTTGTACAAATTGACATTCCCAAAACAAGTGCAAAATGGTCTCCCTTTCCCCGACACAAAAGGTACAATCTTCATTATCTGACACATGTATTATTTTTAAGAGGCAATTGTTAGCAATTATTCTGTGGATTAGTCGATATTGGATTCACTGGAGAGAGGAGCATCTCGTAATTTTAAATGGTCTGGGGTATATTTGCTTCCATTCTTCGGTGGTGATTTCAAATGTTTCGTCCCATTTTCGTAGACACGTGGGTATTATAGGATTTTTAGATAAAATTTGATAAAAAAAATTGCAGCCACGTTTCAGTTTCAATATTGAACACAAAGCGTGGGGAAGAATGGGATTAATGGGTTTTGGTCAACTGGTAAAAAATCGGTTACTAATTTCCGATACCGTCTCCATAAAGTGACCAATCTTTGATATTCTAATTTATTTGTTTTAATACCATATATTTGTATAATTCTTTCAAACGATATGCATTTCCCTTCATTATCCAGTATGTCGCCAATGAATGTTTTGCCCTTAGTGTACCAATGTTTATAGTATACACTTTTATTTTCGACTTTTGTACCACAGATTTACGCTCATTATCTCTCCTTCCTATTTTATCGTGAACTCCAACCCAGGCTCTTAGTACATCTCGCCAGAATACATTTCGGATTCTGTTATTTTTATTATATTTTCGTTATTATAAATCAGGATATTTTTCCAATTTGCATTGGTGGAGATTAATTTTCTTATACACGTACATTTTACGCTAGAATAAATTCTCTTATATCAATCATTTTAGTCCGCCATTTGCAAATTCTTGTGTCAGAACGTCTCGTATGCAATCCGGACTGTTTTTCAATACGAAGTTTTAAAGAATGTTCTTTTAGTTAGTTGCTTGATTAATTGGTTCGGATGAATGAGTAAGGTTATGAAGAGGTTATTCAGTTTTATTCAGATTTATAGAGGATAATATTCGATTACTTTGTGATCTAGTGCAATTAACAGAAGAACTTAGTGAAAAAAAATAGTAAGGAAACTTTCATCACAGACGGAAACAATGTACTTTCCGTCTGTGATGAAAGTTTCCTTACTATTTTTTTTCCACTAAATTCTTCTGTTAATTGCAATAGATCACAAAGTAATCGAACATTATCCTCTATAAATCTACCGCTGAGGAAATCCGTTTGGTTTACGGATATGAGCTTATCTGAAACCGTTTTTAATCGTGCTGCTATACATCCGAATGCAATTTTGTATGCACATTTAAAAGAGACATTGGACTCCAATTACTCAGGTACTGTTTTTCCTTGCCCTCTTTGGGTATACAGATTATTATGGCCCGTCTTTGGGTAACCGAAAGCATGCCTGTCTCATAACCATAATTTATCGATCTTGCAACAAAGTTGCCAGAAAAAAATCAGTTGACAAGCCGCCTGACCCAGCGGTCCTATTGTTCTTCATATCTTATAAGTAATTTGTCACTTCTGCAACTGTTAGTATATCCTCCAAGCTTGTTGCATTTTCACGGCGGAGATGTTTTTACATGGCCTTCTCTCAGCGCATCTTCCGCCACGTTTGAACTTAGATTTTCATGGTCCTTATTTGTGTATATATTTGCGTAGAATCGCAATTTCTTTTTGATTCCTGATGATGGGGTCTATCTTTCGTTTCTAGTTTTGGGATGACTTTGTATAATTACGAGATTCCAAGTGACAGAGGAATTTTGAAGGTTTTCTCCTTCAAGCTAACAGGCACATGATCGAACGTAGGTACCGTACAATTTCTCGCTTCTGATTTCTTCTAATTCATTTCTCTTGTCTTCGATCAGAGACGTGGGTATTATATCAATCAATGACTCGGCTGTTTCAATGTCATTGATTGTAAACGAGCGGCGATTTGCAAAAAACTCCTTATTGTAGGAAAATGCAACCCCCTCCCCCGTACACACGGCCGCATCCTATGTCATTTGAAAGCTTATTTTATGTACCTTTTTGTTAGACCGGATGTGGTATTGAATTATATTGCCGTAAGGTAAAAAAAATCCATTCAAACGAACCAATACCGAGTCTTATCGTCACAAAAAAGGAAAGGGGGTGGGTTTGCTTCAGTGTTAATAACTTTATTCATTTTACACCAATGCACAGTAATGAGGCAGCAATTTTCTCTCCATTAAACAGGAAATCGATTGATAACAGTTTCGTTACGCTACCTTGAATCATGACGTCACTCGGGGGTCCTCTCCAAATTCCCAATGAAATATTTTCTAAATACACAATTATGGGTTCTTTGCTAAGTTATTATATAATGAAATTGACATAATTGTGGCAAGTTATTGCCACCGGTGCTGTCTATCATTGCATGAAAAGTACAGACTATATAAGATTTCTCACTACCATAGAGAATAGAATATGTGAACAGGAAGTATCTGTCAAAATTATACAATTTCAATGTCTACTAAGCGTTTATTTAAGATTGTCAAACATCTGACTTCAGCAATATTTGATAAAAATGTTTTATGATTTTATATGTATATTTCAATGTTTACTTTTATCTCTTGTTAATTTTAAAGCAATATCTAAGGTTATCTTGATTATCTTTTTGAGTGGGTGTCATCTGATAATAACTATTGCAATTTACATGCTTCCCACAGTATGTTCTAGGTAATCTACCACTTTTAATAAGAGTTGTGGATACAGTGTTCTATAAATTACTCACTGATTTTCCATCTCTTGAAAATTTCAAAACTACACGTATTTAGGGGGTCATCTAAAATTAACATTAAAATTGTCACATCAACAGTATGTTCTTGAAAACCTACTTGTAGGGTTTAATATCACACAGGAAATGCCCACAAATATACCCACTCTCCAGATATGTTCTGATCCTACAACAAACAGTCTAAGTATAAGATATCACTTTATGTATTCATGTACCCCAAAGCCGTTGTTTCGGATATTTTGGGGAGTATATTTTCTGTATATCCCAAGCATAACTCTCAACAAAGGTCAAACCTAATCATCAATACAATTAATATTAATAACGGCGGTACGTTTCGTAACTTGTGTCTAATTCCGCTTAACCCGGGGCTAGGGGCCGTATGAACCTATGTGTTTCAAGATCCTCATAGTTTTTTATATGAACAGTCACAATCAAAGCGTGACTGAGATACATCATACTTCAGATAACAATTTTTCAACGTATATATGTATGAATTAGAATACTGATCAGCGATACGGATTTGATATTTTTGGAACATCATGATGTCTTGCTGGCATCATTGAAAACTGTTGACCGCTTCTGTCTTGCAGGAAATCAGCCTATTCTTACGTATATTATGATTTATCCTTTTAATTTAGCGCCAATATTATTATATGAATTAGGCCATTGGACACGGAAATTCTTCAATGGACGACGGCTGAATATTGAATGACGGACTAGACGCTTGTATTCCACAGTTTCCAATGTTGATAAGATGCATGTTTTGTACGGTATTATTACTGCGTTTTTTCCCCCCAAAGTTGTGAGGAGAAAATTCTCGTTTCTGGAGTTCTGTATGTATAGAATAATACCAAACTAAATTCGAGATTTATCTGCTTTGACACATTTCATAAGTATTCAGCGCTGTCTTCCACAGTTACCAAGGTCCGTAAGGTCCAAATTCTGTTCATTATTATTACTGCTTTATCATATGTGTCAAAACAGAATTCTCGCTTCTGGAGTTAGGTAGGTATGGAAAAATATCAATCTCAATTCGAGATATTCTGTTTTGACACATTAACATGGTCACGTTACAGGCGTGTTTCAATCCTGAATACGGCTTCTATCGATAATTCTGCCCTGACACCATGTGCGAAACACAGAATAAGCGAGATAATAATATTGGAGATTGTATATCATCAATATTAATAGAACAGTCCAGAGATGGATGTCTCTAACGACAAAAGGCGAGACACGACGTCATGACCCATGTGGCGTGAAACCGAGGATAAGCAGTGAACCATTTCTTAACATTGGAATGCTTTATTTTTTTTATGCACGGAGATTTACATGCGATGATTTGCGTTTGCAAATGACTATTTAACTTCGAGACAATAACATCTTCAAATTGTTTGGATATTTTGCATTTTGAAAGCCACAATGATAATTATTTTCCGAGTTTTGCAGTAGAGCCAATGTTAAAGCATTACCCAGTGCCTAACCTTGACCTGACGTCACGTGGGCAATGGCGTCCTTTTGTGCCTATCATGGCTACCAGGGTGTGGCTATGCCTTCTCGAGGGGTGCTCTGCTGGAAATAGAGTTCTCCAAGGAGGAATTCTGTCCCCTGTGTTCTTTAATGTCTACATACATGAACTCGACATCAAAGTATCTCAGTTCAATTTAGGATGTAATGTAGCCGGAGTCTTCTTTAACCACCTATTATACGCTGACGACTTATGCCTTAGTAGTCCCTCTGGCAAAGCCCTTTGGAATCCACTTGATATATGTGATATTTTGTGACTGACAATAATATTGTCTTCATCACTAAGAAATGCTTATACATGTGTTTTCGTCAAAAAAAGTTCAATGACCTGAGAACACACTCTGTCTGGCTCACAGCTGAATAACGTTGACAACGCCAACTATCTTGATCATTTTATCTCCAGCGATCCCACTGGCAGCTATGATATGTCTGTGCAAACTAGTTTATGTGTTGCGAAGAAGCAACTTTTCTCGTCATACTGTACCAGTATCTATTGCAGCCATCTGTGGTCTTCGCACTCGTCATGTAACTGGAAAAAACTACGTGTCACATACAACAACGTATTTCGCTGGTTATAATGCACTCCCCGCGCAATTGTAGTGCTGCATACATGTTTGGTATTAACTCTGTACCCAGCTTTAATGAGGTTATTCGACGTCAGGCTGATTCTCTACGGAACAGACTTAAGTCGACAGACAACTTCTTGCTTACATGCAACTTTCCGGCTTTCCGATTTGTCTCAGACTTCGCGTTTAGTTTGTCATTGGTCTTGCCAAATATATGTAACGTACTAGTAATTTGTCTTTTGGCTGCCATCTTATTATTTATTTGTTCTTTCTATAGACCATCCGTGTCTGAGATAAATAAGTATTATTATTATATTGAAGAATTCTATCTCGGGGCTGTCCTATTGTATTTATGATTTATAAATTTGGCCGCTGATGAAAGATATTTCAGGGATATACGGAATTTATGCTTCCAAAAATATCTGAAACAACTGCTGTGAGGCAAATGAGTACTTATAGTGATATTATAATAAAAATACTATACTCAGGCTGTTGTGGGATCGGGGCATATCAAGAGAGTGGGTATATTTATAGACATGTTTTTGCATTGCAGTGATCTATTTAATGCTGTTAGAAAATTAGATACATAAGTAGTATAGAAAGGACGGATGAAGCCAGGTTGACCTACTTATTTGTTCCCCCGGGGAGGATTTGAGGAGGAACTTGGTCACGTGACGATCATGTGATCGTTGGGGGAAAACCACCACCAACACAGAAGACTTCCAATCTAGGGGGAGGTAACTCCGGATCACTATAGTTCCGGCAAAGGGCCCCTGGGCATGTATTCTTTCGCGGTGTCGCGATCTGGCGGTAATGCGGTCGCGGAAGAAAGCTTCCGCGGAGAAAAAGTAGTCCCTAGACTTGAAATACGCTGCATGGTCCGATTGGGTCGAGTGAGGTATCAAAGTGAAGCATTCGTGAAGGGGCATCCAGTCATGGGTGGGTTTATGTAAAACTTTCTCCAGAAAAAATGCGTAACACGGACTTTACCCCTAAAATAGGGGAAAACACATATCAACCCTAGCCAAAAGGGCTAATATTGGTCCCCAGGCTTTTTGAGACCTGCCTATCAAGTCAATGGGGTGGGTGCATGTACAAATTTCTCCAGAAAAAAGCGGAATACGGACTTTACCCCTAAAATAGGGGAAAACACCTATCAACTCTAGCCAAAAGGGCTAATATCGGTCCCCGGGCTTATTTGGACCTGCCTATCAAGTCAATGGGGTGGGTGTATGTAAAATTAGGATTATTTTCCGAAACTATAAAAAGCGGAACTCGGACTTTACCCCTACAATAGGGGTCTGTATTATACAATATATGGATAAATGCCTGTATAGGGTATGGGGATGGTCAATTTTTTTCGTGAGCTTTACTATGGGTTGTGGGGTCTCGTTTTTCTCGTCTCACCGAGAAAATGACAATGGGAAGGGTCCCGGAGCGAAACGGTGAAATTTTTGAAAAAAGTCACCGAGGTCTGTATATAGGCCTATAGGCTGGCTGTGAGGAGTATAGGTCCAACCTGGGAAATTCACACACGTTCATTGTGATATGGGTTGCTTGGTCTTGGTTTTCACGTCTCGTCATTTAGAACACGATGGGAAGGGTCCCGGAGCGAAACGGTGAAATTTTTGGAAAAGTACCATATAGCCCATATAGTCCTATACTGGCTATATGGGGATATAGGTTCAACCTGAGAAATTCACACACGTTCATTGTGGTATGGGTTGTTTGGTCTTGTTTTTCACGTCTCGCTATTTAGAACACGATGGGAAGGGTCCTGGAGCGAAACGGTGAAATTTTTGGACAAGTGCCATATAGCCCATATAGCGCCATACTGGCTATATGGGGGTATAGGTTCAACCTGGGAAATTCACACACGTTCATTGTGATATGGGTTGCTTGGATTTGTTTTTCACGTCTCGTCATTTAGAACACGATGGGAAGGGTCTCGGAGCGCAACGGTGAAATTTTTGGAAAAGTACCATATAGCCCATATAGTCCCATACTGGCTATATGGGGGTATAGGTCCAACCTGAAAAATTCACACACGTTCATTGTGATATGGGTTGTTTGGTCTTGTTTTTCACGTCTCGTCATTTAGAACATGATGGGAAGGGTCCCGGAGCGAAACGGTGAAATTTTTGGAAAAAGTCACCGAGGCCTGGGTAGGCCCATAGGCCTATACTGCATGGCTGTGGGTGTATAGGTGCATACGGGGTGGACGTTTTGGGATCTAGGTGGGCCACTAATGGTCCGATGGGGTCGAGTGAGGTATCAATGTGAAGCCTATGTGAGGGGGCAACCCATGGGATGGATGTGGGGTAGGAATATCGTCATTCTGCGCATGCGCAATAGACAAAGTGTATAGAAATAGACGTTTTGGGATCTAGGGGAGCCACTAGTGGGCCGATTGGATCGAGTGCGGTATCAATGTGAAACCTATGTGAGGGGGCATCTGATGGGGTGAGTGCGGGGTTGAAATATCGTCACTCTGCGCATGCGCAGTGGACAAAGGGTATGGAAATAGACGTGTTGGGGTCTAGGTGGGCCACTAGTGGGCCGATGGGATCGGGTGAGGTATCCATGTGAAGCCTATGTGAGGGGGTTAGACTAGGGTGTCGTTTCCATTCTGCTGCGCAGGTCACGTGGGTTGGGACGGTTTTACTAAAACTACCTCCAAACCCAGCAGAGTTCCAATGTTCCCCTTAGACGTCCGGATGTTCAACCTGCGGGGTTATTCCCGGCCCGACCCGGCCCGCCTCGGCCGCAGCGCGCGCGCGCGGCATCATTGGCAGTGCGCGGATGAATGTCGGATCAAAAGGTCAAATGCTGTATTATACAGTATATGTCCTGTATTATACCAAATATGTGCCGTATTATACCATATCTGTCCTGTATTGTACCATATATGTCCTGTATTATACAGTATATGTCCTGTATTATACCAAACCTGTGCTGTATTATACCATATCTGTCCTGTATTGTACCATATATGTCCTGTATTATACAATATATGTTCTGTATTATACAATCGCATAGCGGTTGTCGTGAATAACAAGTTCAGCAATGTTCATACAGTTTATTATCCCCAATGTTACATCATACCCAGGCTGGGGAGCCGTCCTGGGTATGTTTAGTATGTTCACAGCAAAACAAATTGAAATATGAAACACCATGTTTTATTATTTAACGCACCGTCACATTAGGTACAAGTGTTTACTGAGCTCAAATCAACGATTAGCATGTAGACATAGAGAGTATGTACGGGATGTTATGGTATTCATCAGTGCACGAGTGACGCATTCAACCGATGGCGGAGGTCGGTCAGCTTGGTAAGGAAAAACGTAACATTGGTGACCCTCTCCACTGTCCACTTGGTGTTGGGTCTTTGTTGTTGGGCCCATCCCAAGACATCCAATTGTTCCACTTGGTCCAGCATCATCTCTAGTGACTTCCGGTTAATGATGGTAAACGGTTGGTCAAAGACCCGGATGTTACTGCTCGGGTAAATGTATCGGACTTGGCCTGTCTCCTTATGCTGCTGCACATAATCAAACGCCAGATTCAATTTGAAGGCCGTAACTTGGTCATTGAAGATGGTTTCCACGTAGCTGCGTAGACGGGTGAGGTTGGTCAGTGGGAAATTGTAGATATCTTGAATAGGGCGATGACGGTGGAAACAGTGCCGTGTCATGTACCAATGGCGCCGATCGATGTCACTCACTGGATGGTTGTCCTGTAAGAGATCGCTAGGAACATTGATGGGCTCGTCCAGAAAATGTTCGATGTTGTTAGGCGTATGACTCGAAACCGTAACGGTGGGGTCCGGCTGGAAATCCAGGCTCTTCTGAACTGTGGGTATAGGCGGACTCTCCATCATCGCATCACCAGTGGCGTTCGTCTCCCCGGGCTTATCTTCTCTGGGTTTGACCTTCCGCGGCTCCTCTTCAGTAGGAAGTTGTCGCCCAAACCGTAGAGACGGGACATGAATCAAACGCTGATGCCGTCTTAACTGACTGCGTCGTTTAAAGAGTTGACCACAATCCTTACATTGTTCCGTCGCGCCCTCGTGGAATGAGCGTTCGTGGCGCAGTAAATAATCCTCCCGATTAAATGACCGTGCGCAGGTTCTACAAATATACCGTGCATCGTTGTGGGTGGAGGCCTCGTGGCGTCGTAAATTATCTAGACGAGTAAACTGCTTCTGGCAAGTTGTGCAAGTGAACATCTTGGTGGTTGACAGAGTGTCTGATGAAACGGCAATGCCGCATCCCTTTTATAGCACGCTAGCTGGTGATCTATTTTTAGCACACTCAGTTCAACTATCCCCAAGTCGAAGGCCGAGCCGTGACATCTTTGGTAACCTCCGTGTCTCTTCGTCTATGTAGGTGTATAAAAGTGGGAATGTTTGGGGCAATGCTGCATTCGTTGGCCTGCTTGACCTGACCAGCCTGAGCCTTCCTCACAAGCCTGAGCCTGCCTCACCGGAGCTATACCATGAGACGTGGAGAAG
This sequence comes from Hanleya hanleyi, assembly GCA_036873755.1. Taxonomy (NCBI): domain Eukaryota; kingdom Metazoa; phylum Mollusca; class Polyplacophora; order Lepidopleurida; family Hanleyidae; genus Hanleya; species Hanleya hanleyi. The sequence continues at coordinate 33,148 of JAVTVY010043470.1, read as the reverse complement.
ATTTTCCAGGGGACTCCTCCGGCGCTGTTATCTTTGTTGTTGTTGTTGCTCTCTTTTTTGGACTAACCCATCAGAATAGTACGTATCATAGACTACACCCGTAGAGCTACATCTAGGCGCGCATGTGTGACATGGTCTATAAAACACGTCTCTCTGGATCCCACACCTCCATTTCTCCGGTTGCAGAGCCATGACAGACACCCGTCCCTGTGCGACTCGCATTTTACAGCATGCGACCGTGGTTAATTCACTCACGGGTTACCGAGCAGTGGTTCGGTCCATGTTTTCAGATGGCGACGACAACGAGGGGCGACGCCAGATCCTGAACGAGTTCACAGAAGCGGTCGTCGACAGAGTGCACTCGATGGAGAGGTGTGCCATCACTCACCACTACTCGACTATTACAGCCACCCTCGATGCCCGGGCTATGGACCACGAGCGCTCACGCCGGAACCAGCGACGGCTGGTTGGCCTAGTCATGGCTTGTGCCCTATTGACCCTGGCGCTGTGGCATTGACAGTGGGCCCTGACTATAAATACGAGAGACAGTCACCGTGTGCGTCATTCACCCTTCGTCATTGGGTCAACCATGTCACCGAGAGACCTGTCCATAAATACGAGAGACAGTCTGCATGTGTGTCATTCATCCTTCGTCATTGGATCAAGCATGTCACCAGTCCTACGAGCCATCCTGCCCCTTACACCCCAGGTGGGGTTACACGTCTATGAAGATAAAGTCACCCTCGTGGAAGATCGTGGAGATATTTGCTGGTCGCCCGCTGAGACCGTATCGAATACGGTTACCCTACACCGTGATGGCTGGACCAAATTTAAACGGGTGTTGAGCGGTGAGCTCGACGGAAACCTCATCCATCTCGAGAACGCCAACTACGTACACCGTGGACCCTTCTTTGCCCGTGTGGGGCGTTACCACGATCCTACGCAAAGCTTCACCCTAGACCCTGACCTGTGGACAGCCTTGGAGAAAGTGGTGCCTATTGTGGACCAGCTGTTTACACCGGACGAGCGGTCATCAGACGAGTTGGAGTGGGCTCGTGCCCTGAGAGAAGCGACGGCAGAACCCAATGAACAACTGTCTAGCAATGAACCAGACGACGATCCCATTGATTACCCGGCTAGACTCAGTCAGCCCAGTGACATGACCACCCGATCCTTTGATCTCACGGGGTTTTCCCTATAAATACGAGAGACAGTCAAATCTGGTACCATTCACTTACTGACCATGACGGAGCATATAATACTGGCGTATCTCAGCTTGACCCCCGAGGTTTTCCTGCACGTTTATGCGGATAAGGTCGATATCATGGAGGAGGTGGGAGACATCTGTGATGTGGACCCTACACAACCGGGCCCGGCCCACATTCGTCTGTCCCGGGAGGGCTGGACCAAATTCAAACGGGCATTGTCTGGTGAACTGGGCGGCGACCTCATCCACTTATGTCACGATGTGTACATCCGACGCGGCACTTTCTTTGCTCAATTGGCTCGGCTAGATGGGGGTACAGTGCATTTTACTCTTCACCCTGATCTATGGTCTGCATTGGAAGATGCCGTGGTAGATGTGGATCAAGTGCTTATCAAGCGGGTCATCGTGGGAGGAATAGATGCCCAGTGGCAAGCGGATTTGGTCGATATGAGCGCCTTTGCCAAACACAACGATGGGAATCGGTATATCTTGACGTGCATCGATATCCTATCGAAGTATGCGTGGGTGGTACCCATCCGGACGAAAACGGGGGCGAATCACATAGCGGCGTTCAAGGACATCTTCAAGACTGGGCGCAAACCTTTGTATTTGCAAACCGACGAAGGCACGGAATTCCTCAACAGACCGTTCCAAGCCTTTCTCTAGAAACAGAAGGTCTTCTTCTTCCATACGTACAACGAGACCAAGGCTTCCGTGGTGGAAAGGTTCAACAGGACATTCAAAGGCCGCATGTATACATATTTCACCTATAAGAATACAAGACGGTACATCGATGTTCTCCCGAAACTTGTGAGTGGTTACAATCGAGCCTATCACCGGAGTATACAGAGAGCCCCCATTACCGTGACCCAACGCAATGAAGCCCAAGTCCGGCGTGTCTTGTACCCCATACAATCGCAGCGAACTTCGAAGGCGGTGTTCAATGTCGGGGATCCTGTACGGATCAGTAAACTCAAGGGCAAGTTCGAGAAAAGTTACTTGCCCAACTGGAACGATGAGCACTTCCTGATTGAACGGCGCCTACCCCGACAGCAGCGAGTCTATGAACTGGAAGATCTTCAAGGGGAACCGTTGCTAGGCACGTTTTACGAGATGGAATTACAGCCTGTCGTAAAAACACTGCAAGAGTACTACACGGTGGAACAGATTTTGAAAACGGAACGTCGACGTGGCAAACTGTTTCATTTCGTCAAATGGCAAGGCTGGCCCAGTTCCTTCAATTCCTGGGTCGCAGCCAACCAGGTGAAACGACTATAAAGCCAGACACCACTACCGTCATCCTTCATTCCACGTTCGACCATGAACACGGTGCAACCGTCTCTGAACACAGCGTCTCCCAAAACGCGCAAAGCGCAAGTGGGCTTTGTGGCCATAGTGCTAACCCTGCTGAGTGTGTTGTACGGAGGTGTGTTTTACGACGTAGCCTATGTCAGCACGTTACTTAACCAATTGAGAACACCAGCCAGCAGTGAAACCGGTCTACAGAGAGCACCAGTCAACCCCGTATCGAGCCCAGTCACCACCACACCACGTGTACAAGCCACAACGAGCTCCACACCAAGCTCCACACCTACACCAAGTACACCAAGTACGTCTGAAGACCCACCGGATTTCATCCCTCACAGTGAACAGACAACGACGACCGACGTTGTACCCACCACCATCATCACTCGCAGTGAACAGACAACGACGACCGACGTTGTACCTACCACTCCAGTTCACTCGTACGAAATTTACAAGAGCGGGTTACCACGACAGCGAATACACCTCGAACCATGGACCCACGTCATCGCAGGACCGACGGGTTCCGGCAAAACGCACTTCGTCAGGAAGCTCCTTCAACACGCCGACAGCATGATCACCCCACCCATTGCCCGAGTCGTGTGGTGTTACGGAGAATGGCAGGCAGCGTATGCAGCAATGCCCCACATCACGTTCGCGGAAGGCCTACCCAGCCTGGCCGATTTGGAACCCGACACCTTAATGGTTCTGGATGATCTGATGGCGGAGACGGACAGGATGATGGGGATAATAAAAGAATGAATACCACATCATGGTTGATTTTTGTCTCTGTTCTCTGAGATAGATAAAAAGGGCAGGGTTGTGGGTTCTAGCATTAGTTGTACATGATGTCTGCGCGAGTACGGAAGCACGCCCCGGCGCTCCGTGTATTGAAGACGGCCCCACCCGAGTTGGTTCGAACCATTGTACGCGGTGCAGACCCCGCTCTCGTGTGCTGTCTATGCGAGATTGGACTCAATATCTTAAAGGCAACGTACCACTGACTCCGACTCAGAAGGCGAAGTTGGCCAAGCATAAGACAGGTCTTCGAACCTTAGTCCAGAAGCGAGTTTCTCAAATACAAAAGAAAAAGGTGTTACAGAAAGGTGGATTTCTCGGGGCCATCTTAGCACCGTTGGCCGCTTCCGTGTTGGGTCCAGTATTGGGTGGACTCTTCGGCCGACAATGAACCACACGAAAAAAAATGGTCCACGTCGAACCTCGGCTCCTTCAAAACCTCCAATCACCGTACCCCGTACCTTCTACGGTGAAGACGATAAACACCCTCGATGAAGAGATGCGTCAGATCTTACAACGAAGGGGGTTAAACGACAGTGAGAAAGTACAACAGTACAATGAGACGCTTCAGCGGTACATGACGTTCATGGACCAATACAAAACCCTCTCTACCCCAGCACCACCACCACCACGCGACACACCACCGACCTCAGCACCGCTCCAACAACCTTCATTACCAGGGGTACCACCCACAGCTCCACAGTGGGTCGAAGACGAAGTCCTGAAGAGTGTACCTGCCTCGTTCAAGAAACAAGCTGGCCTGGTATTACAACGGATGAAACAGAATCCTAACATGACTTGGAATGATAAAGGCGAACTACTGGTACAGAATCAGGTGGTCCCCGGTACCCACATGACGGATTTAGTGAATGACCTGATGCGTCAACGCAGGTCGCACACGAATGCTTGAGGATGGGAGGTCTTCGCTCAAGGCTTGAAAGATATGCATGTACCACAGGAATTGGTGGGGAACCCCCAGCGCTGGGCCTTTATGCAATCGCCCAGTCGTGCACGACGACTCTCACCACACCACAGAGCGGGAACCTGAGTCACCCCCCAAAACACCACCACGGCGGGCACCTACTTTTTCACCCCTTTTACCACCCCACCCCCTGCAACCACCAAGATCTAAGTCACCGCGACCATCACCACGATTAGCGCCCAAGGGCTGGGAGAAGTATTAAAACCAACAGCAGCAGCAGGAAATCTCAGTAGTCATGCTTTACCTCACCCTACCTAGTAACAGCTCGGCTGATGTGTTTCCTGACAACACCAAGTACGTGACCCAGTTACCGCAACCGTTGCATTTACCTGGACGCTGGGAATGTGGACTCGTGGATATCCAATACCCTTACTCGTGGTACAACGTGCGAGCCAATGAAGTATGGTACGAGGTGACCTACGAAGGACAAGAAACTCGACTCAAACTACCCGAAGGTCAATACGATACCCCCAAGGAGTTCATGGGTGGACTGAGAAGTCTGATGCATTATAAGTCTCTACGAGACGTCACGAATACTTCAAAACCCATAAAATCTTTCCCCTTCAAAAATCATGTGGACTTCGATCACAACGCACACAACGACAAGGCCTGTCTCACGCTCAGCCCCAACGTGAGTGTCGAACTCAGTCCTACCCTACAGCAAATGCTGGATCTCGATCTACGGGGGTACGCTGGCCCCACCGGCGAGAGAGCCCACATCCCGATGGACATGCGTGATGGTATGTAGGGCCTGTACATCTACTCGGACGTAGTCGATGCACACATTGTCGGCGACAGCAACGTACCTCTACTGCGCGTCTGCCCGGTGAAAGGCGAGTATGGAGCTCAAGTCACCCAAAGTTTCAGGAATATCGTGTATCTACCGGTCAGTCAGACCGATATTAGCTCCATCGTCATCGATATAAGAGACGACACCGGTCAACCGATTGCATTCGAGCGTGGGAAAGTGGGAAAGTCCGAGCGGTTCACTTTGCATAATGAAGGTGCCTTATCAATGCCATACAGCCAGTTACGTCGATCATTACACCAAACAGGCCGGGGGTAGCTTTCCTGTCTTTGCAGGTACACGCATGCAACGAGGACATGGGCTGGGGAACATACTCGGGAGCATCGTCAAAACGTTCCTGCCCTTGGTGACGCGTGGGGTCAAAGCGATCGGCAAACAAGCAGTGCGCAATGGAGTGCAAGTGGCGGGTGATGTCTTGGGCGGTGCGGCACCCAAAGAAGCACTGAAACGTCGAGCCAAAGAAGCAGGAGGCGTCTTGGTCGCCAAAGCACAACGCACCGTAGGGTATAAAAGACCTGCACCACCGAGACCACGCACCAGTCGACGACCGACCCAGCGACGACGCACATCGAAGACCAAGGATATCTTTTCTTAAAGATGGCTTTCATCCATGCCGAGTCGTGTCCTTTTACCAATAGTGAATTTGATTTATGGACCGTCCCACCTACTCAGACCAGTGCCGAAGAGGGTCAATGGGTGGAACATCTGCCCCTTTCCAGCATTACAGCCACAGGCCCCATTGAATTCACCATCACCCATACCCATTTAGCCCATACGTACCTATACGTGAAAGCTAAAATCACCAATAAAGATGGGTCAGTCCTCAAAGCAGATGCACCCGTGGGTCCAGTGAATCTCTGGCTTCATTCGCTATTCCAGCAAGTGGATATAGCCCTGAGTGATAAACTGGTCAGCGCCTCGACGAACACGTACCCGTACCGAGCCTACATCGAAACACTGTTATCCTACGGGCGTGACGCTAAAAAGTCGTATTTGACAGCCCCGTTGTTCTACCGAGATACCCCAGGCAAGATGGAAGCGAGTTCTGATAATGACGGCTACACGGAGAGAGTGGATTTCACAGCAGAGAGTCAATCGGTCGATATGATGGGACGTCTGCATGCGGACTTATTCATGCAGGACCGATACCTCTTGAATGGAGTATCTGTCAAAATACGACTAGTGCGCGCAACGCCTGCGTTTGCCTTGATGGCCCCGAGTGCGGACCTCGAGTATAACATTGTCATCCAAGAGGCATGTCTGTTTGTACGCAAAGTGAAACCGAGCCCAGGTGTACAGTTGGGGCACATCAGAGCCTTGGAGAAAAAACCAGCCCAGTACCCGATTCGAATAGTACAGACCAAGGTCTTTTCCGTTCCTAAAGGCAATATGATTGTCAATCAAGAAAACCTGTTCCTGGGGGATTTGCCCAAGCGTTTAACCCTAGCCTGTGTGGAGAATCGTCAGTTATAATGGGACTCTCTCGAGGAATCCGTTCAACCTAAAAGCGTTCAACATCAATTTCGTGGCCCTGCATGTGGATGGCCAACAGATACCGGCACGGCCTTTACAACCTAATTTCGGAGCGGACAATTACACCTGGAGCTATCTGAACCTCTTCACAGCAACTGGCCAAATCAACCAAGAAGAGGGAAATATGATCAGTCGATACAATTTCGGCAAAGGGTACACCTTGTTCTGTTTCGATCTGACTCCCACCTTAGACAACGATCATCAACTGAGTCTCATCAAGAAAGGCAACTTACGCTTGGAACTGCATTTCGGGACACCTTTACCGAAAACCATCAATGTGATTTGCTACGCTGAGTTTGACAACATCATTCAAATCGATAAAAGCCGTAATGTCCTGTGTGACTTTGCCACCTAACATGAATACAGACCAGATACGCACCGTGCTGGAGAATGATCCAGGGACACGCGTGGTGTTTCAAGGAGTGTTCGCCCGAGACGTGTTCCCATTAGACGGTGTGTATCCTGCTGCTTACGTCCTGAATACAGACCCGATGGATCGACGCCGTGAACACTGGGTGGCCGTGTACTTGACAGAAGATCAGGGCGAATACTTTGATCCGTACGGCCTACCACCCCTCCATCCCGATTTAACAGACTTCATGGATCAAGGCACAGAGACGTGGTGTTGGAATACTAAAACGTTGCAAAGCCTGGACAGTATGGTGTGCGGACAATATTGCTTGTTTTACCTGTACCATCGATGCCGGGGACATTCCATGCAGACGATCGTTCACATGTTTGACGAGTACCCCAAGGCCGAGGACCGCGATGTACTCGTATATGACTGGGTCGCCCATCATTTCAATGTACAAGTCCCGTTCTGGGCGTGAATTCTTTCAATGTACACAAGCCCCCTGTTCTGGGCTTAAGTTTACAAGCCCCCTGTTCTGGGCTTCAGTTCTTTCAATGTACAAGCCCCCTGTTCTGGGCTTCAGTTTTCACGTGGTTGTTCTCACGTTGTTGTTGTTACTGAATAAAAAACAAAATGAGATCTCACCAAAAAAACCCTGTCTTGTGTGTTTTCTATATGAGCATAATGCATGAAACTGGCTTTGAACACCGTATTAACCAATCAGTGGCCTAGAATGGAGCCAAATGTAACCCATCCATGTCCAGAAAACATTACCCGGGTGTACAAGAACCCGGATGTAGGCGCGGACGTCGGCGAAAGCATCCCAGTACCCGGATGTAGGCGCAGACGTGTACCAAGTACCCGTCCACTGGTTCTTTTATCGATCGCTCATTGGCTCTTTTTCTCGGCCGCTGATTGGTCCAAATGGAACTGCCCATCCTTCCCAGGTTAATTTACAATCCCCTTTTGGGGTTCAAGCTCTCTATACCGATGCCGCAACATTGTCTCCGAACCTTGCCGAAAGGGAGACCTTGGACCTTTTGACCTGGATGTGACGTTCTGTCCCGACATTCTTCCGCGCACTGCCGGTGATGCCGCGCACTTCCGGAGTAACCCCCGCGCGCGCGCTGCGGCCGGGGCGGGCCGGGCCGGGCCGGGAATAACCCCGCAGGTTGAACATCCGGACGTCTAAGGGGGACATTGGAACTCTTCTGGGTTTGGAGGTAGTTTTAGTAAAACCGTCACAACCCACGTGACCTGCGCAGCAGAATGGAAACGACACCCTAGTCTAACCCCCTCACATAGGCTTCACATGGATACCTCACTCGATCCCATCGGCCCACTAGTGGCCCATCTAGACATCAACACGTCTATTTCCATACCCTTTGTCCACTGCGCATGTACAGAGTGACGATATTTCAACCCCGCACTCACCCCATCAGATGCCCCCTCACATAGGCTTCACATTGATACCTCACTCGATCCAATCGGTCCACTAGTGGCTCCCCTAGATCCCAAAACGTCTATTTCTATACACTTTGTCTATTGCGCATGCGCAGAATGACGATATTCCTACCCCTCATCCATCCCATCGGTTGCCCCCTCACATAGGCTTCACATTGATACTTTACTCGACCCCATCGGACCATTAGTGGCCCACCTAGATCCCAAAACGTCCACCCCGTATGCACCTATACACCCATAGCCATGCAGTATAGGCCTATGGGCCTACCCAGCCCTCGGTGACTTTTTCCAAAAAATTCACCGTTTCGCTCCGGGACCCTTCCCATCATGTTCTAAATGACGAGACGTGAAAAACAAGACCAAACAACCCATATCACAATGAACGTGTGTGAATTTCCCAGGTTGAACCTATATCCCCATATAGCCAGTATAGGACTATATGGGCTATATGGTACTTTTCCAAAAATTTCACCGTTTCGCTCCGGGACCCTTCCCATCGTGTTCTAAATGACGAGACGTGAAAAACAAGACCAAACAACCCATATCACAATGAACGTGTGTGAATTTCCCAGGTTGGACCTATACTCCTCACAGCCAGCCTATAGGCCTATATACAGACCTCGGTGACTTTTCCAAAAAATTCACCGTTTCGCTCCGGGACCCTTCCCATTGTCATTTTCTCGGCGAGACGAGAAAAACGAGACCCCACAACCCATAGTAAAGCCCACGAAAAAAATTGGCCATCCCCATACCCCATACAGGCATTTTCGCGTATATTGTATAATAGAGACCCATATTGTAGGGGTAAAGTCCGAGTTCCGCTTTTTACAGTTTCGGAAAATAATCCTAATTTTACATACACCCACCCCATTGACTTGATATGCAGGTCCCAATAAGCCCGGGGACCGATATTAGCCCTTTTGGCTAGAGTTGATAGGTGTTTCCCCTATTTTAGGGGTAAAGTCCGTATTTCGCTTTTTTTCTGGAGAAATGTTTACATGCACCCACCCCATTGACTTGATAGGCAGGTCTCAATAAGCCCGGGGACCAATATTAGCCCTTTTGGCTAGGGTTGATAGGTGTTTTCCCCTATTTTAGGGGTAAAGTCCGTGTTCCGCTTTTTTTCTGGAGAAAGTTTTACATACACCCACCCATGACTGGATGCCCCTTCACGAATGCTTCACTTTGATACCTCACTCGACCCAATCGGACCATGCAGCGTATTTCAAGTCTAGGGACTACTTTTTCTCCGCGGAAGCTTTCTTCCGCGACCGCATTACTGCCAGACCGCATCACCGCGAAAGAATACATGCCCAGGGACCCTTTGCCGGATCTATATTGATCCGGAGTTACCTCCCCCTAGATTGGAACTCTTCTGTGTTGGAGGTGGTTTCCCCCAACGATCACATGATCGTCACGTGACCAAGTTCCTCCTCAAATCCTCCCCGGGGGAACAAATAAGTAGATCAACCTGGCCTTATCCGTCCTTTCTATACTACTTACATAATTGATGTAAAAACTGATGCTCACAGAACTCTTTCGCCAATTTTGTAACTTTGTGACACTCTGCGTCTTCCCGTATGTTTTGTGGATATTTTGAAGCGATCCCCCATTACAATTTTACACTATTTGTACGTTTGACAAAACAATATACAGCTTCGACGTCAAATGACTCTGAATGTCTAAATCACGGAACTAGATTATTTTTGGCGGCAGACATTCGAGAAACCTGTCCTCTAATGCAGTAGTTAGTGTTTTTGCCTAATATCCTATGGTGAATGACGCTCGTTATATTGAGGATTGAAAAGGTAATCGCACCAAATCTTTGCCCAAGTATTTGGCCGATGACTAAATGTGACATAAGAACCATTTTGGCTAATTAACAACGAAGTATTTCACACACAAAAAAACTTTTGACATAGTTTTCAGTGCGTTTGACGCGATTTAATTGTATTTTGGAGATGGCCCCTCTGTGACGTCACAGATCAATGACGTCATAATACTTTTTGATATTAGACGATTGAAGAACCTCTGCGCAATAAATTGACACCAACTATTTTGCCATATGCCTGGTACGAGTGAAGATATAGTCATTTCAATACGCATACCCCATTTTAAAAGTATAAAGATGCAATCCAATGGTTCTTGTAATTCCTAATTTGTCCAGAATACTTTTCACCACCATATCCTACCTCATCTGAAAGAAGAGAGTCTAAGCTTCTTCAAATGGTATATAGTTTGCGTCTGTATACGGGGGAATATTTTTATTCCCAAAAATAGGGTCCCGGCCGCTGACATATAGGGATGTGTGGATGTGAATATGTGGTCTGTTTTCTGACGTTTTATTTTCGTCAGTGAAGCGCCTTGGATCGTACGGCATGACATAATAAAATCAGAAACATGTTACTTGACTACTGGAATTCTCACTATGCAAAAGCTAGTACAGGCACTCAACAAACACACTACTTTTTTTATAACATTGCGAAATATTAAAACATTGTGAAAATAAATAAAACATAATTCAAACATCAGTAAAAAACGCTTTAATTACGTCATCGAAGAATATTACCACATACGTTTTCATGATGTTCTTATAATCCACAAAAAAATGTTTCCATTATACTTTTGTGTAGCTTCGGTGTCCAAGCATTGCTTCCAACGTTCCTCGTTGGATCAGTCTGTTGTTAAATTGGACCAAAGACCTCGAAAACGCTTTTAAAAACTTTCGATGGCATTTTTTGTTACAAATGGGTATCCATGCTAGATTAGTTCTTTGAGTGGTAGCGGTCAAGGCAGGAGGGGATATCACCCTGATGTTGGTCAATTAAGGTCATTTGGGGTCACTCTTTGGGTCAAATAAGGTAAAACATGGGTAAAAATCGGTTATAAATTAACACCCACCGCATTGTTTGTTACCAGTGAATATCCAAGCTGAATTAGTTGTACATGTAAGTAATGTAGAATGTCAAGTAGTCATAGATAACAAGTTTATTATAAGAATTTAGGTCATTTTAGGGTCACTTTTGGGGCAAATACGGTCAAAAAAATTTGAAAATCGGTTATATGCATTGTTACGATTGGGTATTCCAGTTGAATCAGTTGAATGTAGTGTAGAGTTGGATGTAGTCATCCATAACACGCTAATTGTTAGAATTAAGGTCATTTTAGGTCAAATGAGGTCAAACATTTGATGACCCCATATGGACGCCATTTTGAAATTGTCCATCAAATCTTGATCTTAGACATATGTAAATAGATTCAAAATGGACACAGGATGTTAGGCTATGTACCTAGATCCCTCAGTTTTGATATATTTGCTCAGTGAGGTAAAAATAATGCGTTGAACTACATGAGCAATAGGAAAAAATGTGATTTTCAGATGACCCCATATGGACGCCATTTTGAATTTGACCATTAAATCTAGATTTTTGGCATATGAAAATAGATTCCGAATAGATATAAGATGTTAAACTATGCATAGAAATCCATCTGTTGTAATAAATTTGCTCAGTGAGGTAAGGATAATGCCTTGAATTACACGAGCAACGGGAAAAAGTGTGATTTTCAGATGACACCATATGGCCGCCATTTTGAATATGACCATCAAATCTTGGTCTTTGGGATATGTAAATAGATTCAAAATGGGAATAGAATGTTGAGCTATGCTTAGAGATCCCTCGGTTTTGACAAATTTGCATAATGAGCTAAGAATAATGCCTTGAACTATACGGGCAACGGCCGAAAGGTGATTTTCTGATGACACCATATGACCGCCATTTTGAATTTGACCATCGAATCTTGATTTTTGGCATATGTAAATAGATGCAAAATGGGAATAAAATGTTAGGCTATGCATAGGGATCCCCCGATTTGATATATTTGCGCAGTGAGGTAAGAATAATGCCTTGGTCTACACGAGCAACATAAAAAATGTGATTTTCAGATTACCCCACCTATCCGCCATTTTGATTTAAAACATCATATTTTCAGCAATTAAGCAAACAGATTAAAAATAAGCGAAAGATACTAGCCTTGTTGGGACATTTCTCAAAATTAGCGAAATATAATATTCCAGAAGTACGGAAACTCTTTGCTCTCGATTTTTAATCATTCTGGTGATACCGTGAATATTCAAATGAGAAATAAATTTCCGAACCCTCTATCACCCAGGCCAGAAAGGGTTAACTCAAACTACTTCAAACTAGAGAAAGAAACCTTCGGACCAGCAAATACATTGATCGAGAAGGTCCAGTCAAAAAGAAAATGGATGTTACCAAAATTCACCAACAAAAAATACGGACTTACCCTAACCTAATGTCTAAAAATTCACCTCGTAGAACTACTTTAGATTTGATACCCGTTTCTTTACAAGGAATTTCACACAAAAGTGCTTTAAATGGTTTTAAGGCTCATCTTTTGGCCATCTTTGGATGTTCTTTGACCACGACATGACCTGATAATGACCTCAAATTGCCAAACTTGTCTTAGTATCCACCCTACCTTGAACCATACTGCATACAAAATTAAATAACAAACAGCACAAAATATATTAAATAGAACGGCATTTTTGACCTCATTTGACCCGTAAAGTGACCCTAAAATGACCTCAATTCCAATAATTAACGAGCTAGCCATATATGTGCTAAAACCAAAACCATACAGTACGGTACATAAAACCAATTTAGCGTGGATAGCCATTGATAACAAACATCATAATGGAAATATGGTTAGGAACGACTTTTATCAATTTTGACCTTATTTAACCCCAAAAGTGACCCCGAAATGACCTTTAAAGTCCAAAATCCGGGTGGTATCCCCTCCCACCTTGAACCCTAGCACACAAAGTACTAATTTAGCATAGGTACCCATTTGTAACAAACAATGCCATCAAAAGTTACATTTCGTGTCCTTGGCCGGCACACTAGTATGTTTAGATGAGTAAATGGCCCCAGAACAGGTGCGGTATAAGTGCGAAAATAAAATATTACATATACAAGAAATTGTTCAGTTGGCATGAAGTACAATAGTATATTGTACACTGAGAAAAGTTTCAATGCACGGAGTCTCATCATTCCCGAATAACAGGGCCGCGAAGTAGTGCATTCGTGCAAAATCGTCAATTTGGGGGAAATTACAATTCATTTTTCTTTCTATAAACATATGAAGATAAGCGATAACCAGAACCAGCTTGATACAGCATACTCGCTCTTTCAATACGTAGTTGTAGACTAAATCTGATTCTGGTTTATCTTCATATGTTTGCGGAGAACAATAAGAATTGTTTTCACCTCAGAATCAACTATTTCGCACGAAGGCACTACTTGATGGCCCTATTACTCGATAACGACGAGACTTCGTGCCTTGGCATTTTTCTGAGTATACAATATCATATTGTACTTCATGCTAATTGAACAATTTCCTCTAGTGGAAAATATTTTATTTTGTTCTTTTGTATTGCACCTGACCTGGGGCCATTTATCTATCTAAAGATACAAGGTCCGTTACAGCTATTACACTTCTCCTATCCCTACTAAGACCCTGCCTTCAGCGCCAATGTTGGTGATGCCGTAACTCCACTACGTGTACTGGCGACGCCAATTTTGTCGATACCGCTACTCCACCCCCTGGCGACGCTCATGTACTGGCGACGACAATGTTGTCTATGCCGCCACTCCACTGGCTTCACTGACGATGCATATGTTGTCGATGCCGTCACTCCGCTCTATTTGCTGGGATGTGTCCAGCGCCTAGTGCACTGAACCAACGGAAACATTTCACCGGATACAAGCTAGTGAACTCACTGCTGAAACCTCTTCTCAACTCTTATTCATTCAGATTACTGATTAGGAACCTCGCACAAAATATTCTAGTCTAGTCTGGTCTAGTACCTTGACCTCGACAAGTCTCGCTTATTCGGCGAACAACAGTTTTATCAACACGGCTGCCGATGTCACATGAAATGTGGGCAAACTTGTTGTTTACTGGGGTTAACTGTTTTTGTAGATCTGGGCACATTCTCACGAACATAAACTCAATCTTAGTCGTTCTTGTTTAGTTTAATGTAGCTTTTTGACGCTCCAGGTAGTATCATCCAAATTGATCGCCAGGTCCATTTTCAGTCCACCAAAATCTCGCACACAATAAGAAAACTGAATCAAAATTGCGCCTCGGTGGCAAAAAAGTATGGTGCGAAATACGCACTGTGGTGTACAGAAATAGGGGAGACAACTATACCTATTGGAAAATGTAGTAAAATGCTGTTTTTTTCAATGAACAGATGACAAAAAGATTTACATTGGCGGCAATGTTAACACAACGGACACTGGCTGATTCCCTAAATGAATTTATCTTTCGACAGGAGGTAGTTTATTTCAAGCGCAACAAGTTGATCAACTTGTTGACAGGGGTTTACCGTAGAAATGTCAAGCGGCCTTGTTTTTCTCTGCGAAATGAAAGCAGCGAATCATGTTATCGAGCAGTGAACTGAAGTGAAATTTGCAGCTTATTCTATACTTTCCAACCGTAACACCGGCTCTTGATTCAAACTGCTCACAGTTGGTCACATACAACATGCATGTTTTGATTGCCGTTGAACTTGTTGATCTATGACCCGATCACTCCCATAGCTTCCGTGGCCGTGCAGCAGTTCTGCTTCTGCTACCGTCGGTGAGCCTGCCGTCTTTAGAACAAATATAACGAACTGGCTGCTAGAGACTTATGACGTCATCTCGAGAAAAAAGGCTGTCCTGGGCTAGAAAGGGACAGAATCTCCCACGCCCACACATTAGAGAGCGATTATTTGCCCGGGTAGAATATGCCAGGTTGCACCTGCGTATCAGCCCAGTAAGTAGGTTGCCTTTGATTCTTAGTTGCAACGAAGGCGGAAAATAATCGCGAGCATTGTGATCTTGGGCAGAGATTAAGTTTAGGTTAACTAATCGGGACATTTTTGACAGAGTCGTATATGCTTACTTTGGCTAGAAGACACTCTTCCGTTTTGTGGGCTTTTCTTGCACCTTCCTTTGTGTTGCCTAGTATATGACGCTCCTTCATATGATTGACAACAGATGATTTTAAACCAATGGAATTACATGAAATCAATTTCTCCTGACCAAAACTTCCCATGCCCATTGCCATTATTTAGTTTGTGAATAGGTCACATAGGAACCGGGTAACTTCTTTCTTGCCATCTTTGCTAACAGTGATGCAGGTTGACACTGACGGTTCCTTCTCGTTGAGGAAGACACGACACCGGATTGTAAATAGAAACAAATGGTTCAACCGGCAAAATCTACTCTGTCAATTATTCATGTGCACGTTCGCCATTTAAACTCCGTGATTCATCAATTTTTCCTGTGTGGTAGTCTGAAGCCATCACGGTTTTAGTGATAGCCCCCAGATACTGATTATTTTCATTTTCGTTTATAGTGGTACAGAATCTTCTGACATCCATCCATCTGACGTCAGAGCCCGCTTGGACGAGAAAGGTACAATCCGTTACCAGCTGTGCCAGGTTTTGTGGAAAGAAAGCAACGTTTTGTGAAGTGTTTAACTTTCACGCGGCTAGTTTCACATGCAATGGGTATACGTCTGGGTCGGAAGTAGATGAGAGAAATTACGTCCCTGACGGCGGCTGGACAGTTTGGGGGTTTACTAGCCGGGAACAAATCGATAACGACTAGAGGGTATGGTACACTGCTGAACGACGGCGAAAGTCGACTGGGATCATTCGGTCCCTATATTTCTATCTCCCGATTTCCTTCCTCTGGCTAATTTCAATCAGAAATACATGTGGTGAATACCTAAGTAAAGCAATTGAGTGTTCGACGTATTAATCATTTGTTTGTCAGTTTTTTCTTTCCTCTTTCTCTTCTGCTTTTTCTGCTCCTTATTTTTGCCAATTTTCGTTACCGTCGGACAACTTTAAATGCCTTTGTCAATCAACTTCAAATTTGTTGTATATATTGCTCCTGTCTTGGAGAAGACACCTGTTGTTTTTCAGCTCTGTCCGAAACTGGGAACTGGGTTTTTGTCAACAATTTCCCTTATATGTAAATTTTATAAAACTTTTCCAGCGAATAACTTTCCAGTGTCTTCGTCAATCAACTTCAAATCTGTTGTGCATATTTCTCCTTTCTAGGGGAAGACACCTTTTGTTTTTCAGCTTGGTTCGAAACTGGATACTTGTATTCTTTCTTCAATTTCTCTTATATGCAAATTTTCCATCTGGACCTGTAAAGTGGCTATCTCTGTCTGGGTACCAATGCCCATATTCTCATTTGCATATATTGCACATCAGTGATTGGTTAACAGCCATGACTCAGAAAAGTCACAGTTGGGGACAAAATAGTGGCTGACCATTGGCTCAATGTATGACCTCTGAAGCCATTTGCATCTAAAGTACATTCAGTGTCTGGTTTACAGCCATGCCATTCAGTCATGTACAGTATGGTGATTTTCGGACCTGGAACATGTACTTTTATATCCATTTCTCTCACAAATAATTTCACAGAGACAGTGGCTTTGCAGATTTGAAAACTAACCACATAGATACATTAATACAAGAATATCCCCGTGCTATCTTCAGCAGCTACAGGTGACAAGATCATGTGATTGTGCATGTTTTTGTACCGATCCACCAATAGGTGGCGCAAATTTCATTTCCGGACAATAATTCTTGAAAAACCAAACCATTTTTCCGAATTTGATAAGCGGGTCCCTTGCCACAAGATCTTGCTTGGGATTGTTTCGCCTCTATGTGGCGCCACCTGGGGGTGGGCGCGAGTTAAAATTGCATTCCAGACAATAACATTTGAAAACCTCATGGCTTCTTTCCAAAGGAGGTGTTCGGTTTGACCGAATTTTTTTCCTCGGCGTGTTGCGTTTAGAAACTGAAAAAAAAATTTGCTCGTGTTTACTTGAAAAGTTATCAGTTTGAGAGGGGAAATGCTGAATTTTCGTATTCTGTATTTTCACCAAGAAAAGATAAGTCAAAAAAATATTACGAGTGTTATAAAATGGGCATTTGTTTGTTTTTGGAAGTTTTGGTGATATTCTTGGAGGGAATTTCCTTTAAAATGTAAAATATGACATCTTTAACCAAAACGAGTCAAAAGATATCTAAATTCGGTAGGTTTGACCATATATCATATTGAAAAGTCGCTTTGGTTAAAGGTGTCATATTTTCATAATATAGAAATATGTCAAAATGCTTCAGTAAAATATCAAGGCCTGTTAGGCCAATAACGGGAAATTCCTGGTTCACAACAGTTACTGCTATTCTTCAATGTGTCTATACTTCATTACAATATGACTATACTGATACTCGTTTCTTCATTACCGCTAATGCAGATGATTACAGCACTGCAACTAAAATATTATCTCTTTTTATTCAAGAAATGACCCTGTACAGGAGGTGATACTTTGCTTTCCCAAGCGATTACATTTGTGCCAATATGTTTTATTTTGTGGTTACTTCCTTATCTTTTGTTACACCCGTCCTGAACTTTTAGCAGACATTTGCAAATTTCGAGTCCGTTGATATAATAATTTTACTGGTCATTGTAGGTAAATAGATGGTTCATTCATAAGAATATATATGGTGAGTGTTTGAACCGGAAATTATCATTAGACTGGCTCGACTATAGCTGACAAGTAGTTGGGAATACCTGAGCATTAGGTCACAATATACCGGCCGGCTCTGAGCGAGACAATAGACCAACGGCGAGTGACACTGGAGGGAAAAATACCCATCTAAAGCGAACACCTCCTTTGGTGCGAGGGTACCTAGCCTCAAGATCTGACTTGAGATTGTTTTTCGTGCCGATTCGTATATACACATATAGGTGGCACCACCTGGGGGCTGAGTTAAAATAATGTTTTCAGACAATAACTTTTGAAAACCTGGACTGATTCTTTCCAAATAATATATGTAGTTTCCTCGCCTCAATATCTCGCTTGGCATTGTTTTTCATGCCGATCCGCATGTGGACAAGTGTACATCATGGGTAGTTCCCCCATTAGCTGTTCACCTTAAGATAGCAGATATTAAATAGAGTTATCGTCCTTGCGCTAATGCTATAACATTGTAGTATCATAGTGTTACGTTAGGTGGCGTTATCGTCTGTCTTCATGAAATGGGCAAGCAGAAATGACGAAACGTTCAGCTGATTGTTAATTGCGGGAAGCTATCTCTCGAAGATAGGGACTCTTGCGGCAGTATTCAGGATTCAGCTTGCCGGAACATTGATCGTAAGTGTTTCTGATGAATAACTTATGCAACACGTACTCGATCAGGCATTACACTTTGAGCAGCTGCAAACATCCATGAATGTAAATATTGCTACCGCTGTCAGTAGTTGACTAGTATTTATTGATCGACACTCTCTCGCCTTGAATTAATTTGATGCAATTGATTGTTTGTGATTCCTAATTAACAGTGACAGAATTACCTGATTTTATTGTGATTCCGTATAAATGTACTGTTAATTTGCACTTGTATGTGCTATGAGATGTTTTAGATCTTACTATAATCTGTTTGGCACTAAATACATTTTTCATTTTTATAAGATTACCAGATATCAAGTCTTTATTGTTTTTTGCTAAGTGTTATGACTATGGTAAAGATTATCAGGAGCAATTAGTGTATGAGATATTATTATTGGTCCCGATCAGGTGACCACTGTATATGACAAGGTCAGGTGACCATTGTATTGATCATTGAATACCTGCTACACATGAATTGTAGGTTTAACAGTTTGTGTGTTTTGATAGACATTGAATTGCTAAGTGTTTTATACATGTAATGATAAGCACAAAAGAGTAGTTGATAAACACAAAGATATATTTGGTTTACCCTATCTGGACTGGGCTTTTTGGGACCTGTCCAGGCCTGGGGGGGGGGCCCTAATTATTTTTATTATTCCTTGAGCTAGGGAGCTGAAACTTACCACACTATACCCTTGGGTCAAGCTCTACCAGAAAATGTAAAAAAAATCCAAGATGGCCGCTTTGATGACGTCACAGTGACATCATTTTCAAAAACGGCATTTTTCGTCGATTTTTCGGTCGGATTTCCCGATTTTTTTATTTATGCAATTTCTCCGCAAAAACTGCATGATAAATTAGTAAATATTAATGTGATGTGAAATAAAATAGTTTTTGCCCAATTTTCATAACGGAAAAGCAGAAATTTTGAAGAAATGTGACAAAAACATCACTTTTGTGCTACCCCACGTGGCCGCCATCTTGAATTTACTCATGATCCTCTGCTTATGCAGGGGGTTATGCAAATGGGCTCAAAATGACTCCAATATGATAGACTATAAAGTCCCGGAGTTTCAGCACTCCATTTTCCGTCGTTCCGGAGATAGCGCAGAAAGTTTGGTAGGGGGGCCATAATGGCCTCCCCATGCACCAGGCCAGGTAGGGTTAACATCAATGTTGCATTTATTGAGTTGTATAAAACATTCCGCTATTGAGCTCTCAGTAGTTATGATTGGTTTACAACATGATACCACAACGCTATATGACAATGATAGTACATGTTCTTCTGTTCATCTTAAGTGTCTTAAGAATGAATAGTGTGTTAGCAAGTACATAGCCTGGTTATCTAAACTAATTCAATGTATTGTCTATTATAACAGAATACAATTGGTCACTTCCCCCTTTGTTATGCTTCGATTGTTATTTGTACCAATGCCGGTATGAACCAATTACAACACATATAAGGGAAGTGGGAAGAGGTGCCGACATACGGACAGGGCCAGATGACTTCACGGTAAAGTCTTCCGGTTAACCTATTCTAAAGCACTTGCCAAAAATCTAACAATTCGTGATATGTGTTGTATTTCAAGTACGCTTTTATTGTACCTGTACATGACACACACTCAGGATTGTGGTGCAAATAAATTTAATAATCATACCACCACTAAGAACAGAGTTCTCTCCTTAATCAGAGTATGGTCACAGCTAGGCCTCGCCGACAGGATAATTCTGAAGTGTGTGAGACAGACTGGGTACATACAAGGGTCAGTGAACCAGGATGGCCCCATTGATGGTGAACTTGAGATATTCCAACAAGAGACGATATTCCTGTTGAACTTTGGTGAACAGCAAGAGCTGTTGACGATGGACTTAGATGGATACTGTGTGTTCCTATATGAGATGCATCATTCGAGCAGTGGGAGACATTGCAAGCAGACAGAACTTGCTATATCCCCCTGATGATTGCGAAGAAAAACGAAAATTCCGCTTTGAACAATTGGACAGCTTCACACACACAAATTTGAAGAATTCGACATTCAAATTTAATATAATTTTCTTTTTTATATTGCATTCTATTTACCCGGTTTGACAGTTCCACTAATACATGCATCCATGAAATACATATCTATCAACGTGCAACTGCCAATTCACAACACATTCAACATTGTGGCAGGAGAAAGAATAAGCACCAAGTGGCTCAGTACATTATATGGTTGATGACAGTGGTAAGTGGGGGTAAGTTTTGTGTACTAGGTAACCCAGGTTCACTGAATGAATGTCATATCCTGTGTAATTGAATATTGTATGCTAAGCAACCCAGTTTTACTGAATGGGTTACAATCTGATCCCTACTCAAGGTGGTAAGTGGTAGTGTATATTGTGTTTGATAACACCAGTTCATCCATTGTATGCCATTTTCCATTCCAAATTGATAGGGTATACTGAACACTCATTACATTCTCCCCCTCCCCGGAAAATGAAAATTTGCCTCAATACATGTACAGAAGTAGTGTAAAAATGACCGAACCCGTGAAAGAGATGAGCAGGATAAGTAGTTTGGGTAGTTTATCCCCCTTTCTTTTCTTCCGTTTGTTTTGAGGCCATTCGACGCTGGCGGGCACATAGCACTTGCTATTCGTTTCCTCAATCAATTGGTATGGCAGAACAGTCAATACCTTGGTGTATTTCTTACTCTTTGCCAGTATGCAGGTTGGTGAAAATGCAGGTAATCCAGGGGGTGGACAGAACCCCGAGGCCATCGCACAGGCTGCAGCTGACCATGCCGGACTCCGACAGATTGTTCAACAACTCAGAGATCAAGTACATAGAGCTGGAGAAGCCCGTCAGTCTGTCAGTCTATGTTCCCTGAGAACGTAAACTTGTTTCATTTAAGGGTCCTCCAGAGGAATCAGACGACTGGCTGGTTGAAGAGTTTGTCGAAGAGGTGAAGAGAATATTCGCTAAGTCATAGATTAAGGTAAGACCCACACAAGACCGAGAGGATCCAGATCGGATTCTGGCGATTTTGGTGGAAACTTTTGGGGAAAAGAGGTCTGTCCCCCAGCTTCCTGGCCAGTTCTATGGGCGCTGACAATCAGATGGCGAAAGTCTACGAGCATTTTCGCACGAGCTCACTCGTTCATAAGACCTTGTTTTGCGACGAGACGCCAATGGTGTCCCTAATCGTGATACAGCTCTACGTGATCATTTTGCAGATGGAGTGAGGGACCCCCACCTGAGAAGGGATTTTCTCCGTAGTATAAGAGAACGCCCAGCTATACCATTTCTTTACCTTCGGGAAGATGCCATGCACCTTGTAGAGGGAAGAGGAAGGCCCTCGTAAACCTCAACGGAAGCCAGCGACTGCTCACAACATTGTAACAGAAGCATCTCCTGCCCCCAGTATTAGTGATGGGACCCACAAACCAGACATCATTCTGCCAGCTATCGTGTCGCCTGGACACGAGAGATTAATGGATCTATTAGAACAACAGGGCAAAGCCATTCAAGATCTAACGCAGGCGTTCAAATGTGCAATTCAGCTTTGGGCAGCTCGAGTTAAGGTTTGTATTATATCCATTCTAACCTTACGAGCCAAACACATACGTTCCACCGAAAGCCCATTTTGCTGAGAAGCAACAGGAACTTGATAATGTGATGTCTAGCACTGTAATATCACTTGTCTTTATTGCACCATGTAAGCGTCCTGTCTGTGTCTTGTGCGCTGTCCTCAGTGTTTTATATGGTGGATGGAGGGTGTCTGGTTCCATGCTGCTTCAAAGATTTCTTCTTTGAAGTAGCAGGAACACAACTGGTCTAGGTGTTGCTTAGTTGGTTCGGCGTGATATGGCTGAAATATTGATGAAAGCGACGTATCCATTCACTCACTCCACAGAAAGCCTCAAAGAAATCAACCATCCCAAAAACGTTCTTCACTGATCAACACAAGCATGCGGTCTCTAAGGTAGACCGAGCTATTAACAAGACACTCCAATCTCAGCAGCAAATCCTAACACCTCCGTCGAGATCCCAGCTCATTAGTGCACACCGTGCCATACGAATGCCTGACCAGCTCCCACATCAGACGACTTCTTAAGGAAGAAGCCAACAATGGATGCATCGTGTAACGTAAATCATAAGCTCAACAAGCTCTTGGAACTGATTGTTTTGCGCATACTAAGTTT
Source organism: Hanleya hanleyi (assembly GCA_036873755.1). Lineage (NCBI taxonomy): Eukaryota > Metazoa > Mollusca > Polyplacophora > Lepidopleurida > Hanleyidae > Hanleya > Hanleya hanleyi. Next base: position 10,252 of record JAVTVY010043470.1, on the reverse strand, counting down.
GGAATTGCAATCTTTTCTTACAGAAACCTTCCTCGTGCGACGAAGATACTCGCAAATGGATATACAGTATGCAACACTCAAATGCCCCTCTCCCATTTATAGATTTCCGTGTCGCAAGGAAAAATACAGGGTCTGTCACCTACTAGTCCTTCTGAGTGCGAGCTGTGAAGTTCAACATGAGCGACGAGTGTCATTTGAGTGTCGGGCCTGAAGCTTTCACTTACCGAAATTCACTTCACTTATGATCACGCTGTGACCCCAACCAGTGAGAAAGCTGCATTGTGCATTTGAAAGCTTGGGCGCGGAAGTTCTTCATGGACGACGGTTGGGCTGGGAATGTCGGATCTGATAATTGCTCTTAACTTACTGCACATCACCGATGGCCATACAGTGACCCTAAGCAAGGAAAAAATGTATTGTGCATTTGAAAGCGTGCGAAAATCTGCTGACGAGATTATACAAGATAATCGAATTTGGCTCATCTGAATGACCAACATCCCAGGATGAAGTTCACCAGGGAGACACAATCGGAAGAAAACTCCCATTCCGTGAAATCCTTGTGCACCGAGAAACGAAATGCACCAGAAATTTGTAAAGAAATCTCACCCATACCGACCAATGCATCCATTACTGATTCAACCACTCAAGCCAAGTTAAGCCTGGTATCCAAATAAATATTGAATATAAGACAAGATTGCAAATTGCAAAGTCAATCAATCAGTACAAAAACTTTTGCATTTCAAAAATCAAACGTGCGTGTGTTACTCATCGATATATTCAAACAAGACACAAAGTGAATGTATGAGACAAACACTCTTTGGCACTCATATATAACGAAATATTAAAGCCATTCTTTTAATAAAATAATGTGCGAAATGTGCCAAGCAAAGGGGGTATGAAACGCCCAGTCCACTCTCGGTCGTATATGGGAGAAAAAATACATCATACATAATACATAATGACAGAAACAGCAAAAAAGAAAAAAAAAGAAGAGTGCTTATCATATTAATAAGGTGAACAGTCAAGCACTAATTCTTACACGGGAGTATTTTACAGGGATGACATATATACATATATATGAATTATACAATTTTTCGCTCCGTAATCAAAATACTTTATATAGGAGGTGCTAGTATAAATTATTTTTCTGGATAGATACTAGACCAAGGGAGTTAATTGGTGTATTATGAATATAAATGGTTATTATCTCCCCTTGTCTATCACATGCATTCACGATAAAAACAGTAAGCTATATAATACAGTATTAACTGCGTATTTGATCATGCTGAGTTGATTTTTTTTATGAAACATGTGTGGTATAATTCAGTTTCGGTTTTTGGCAAAATGGTCTATAATATAGCACATAAACTTTGATATTTTGATCATCTTGGGTACATGCTTTGTCCTACAGAGGTCAATCATCTTAAACAGGGATGGGTATGTAACTTAATACTTATTTAGATATTTTTCTCGTAAATTATTCAAGTAAGGACATATAAGCAGATAATGGTATTCATCACCAATAGATTTATTGTCACATAATTCACATAGTCTTCCTTCTCGTGGTGTATTTTCCCAGCGACCAGTCTCAATTGGAAACTTGTGGTTAGCCGTTCTAAATTTAGTAAAAGCGATTCTTAGTTTGGGGTCCAATTGAATAAGATAATACTCTGAACAGATTTGTTCTTTAATTTTTTAGTATAAGAGGTCTTTCGTCGAACAGGAAGAACTTTCGAGCCAAAATTGGTAATATTAATCCTGCAATATTTGTTCTAATTTAGTTTTGGTGAAGTTTAGACTATGTGAGTTCTGTGACATCCAAATATCATTCATACCAGTTTCTTCGAATATAGACCTGATTGAAGTTATCCACTTATGCTGGTATATATTATTATCTACATCGGACAACAGAAGTGTATGTAAGACAGCTTCAGCTTATCGCCGCCTGCAATAATTCTACCCCAGAATCCTACCATTCTTTTCTTAATCAGAATATTTAAGGGGTATCTCCCAAGTTCATCATAGACCATATACAACGGCGTACTGTTTCTAACAGACAAAAAAAATTCTTAAGAACTTTAAATGAAATTTCTCGATTAGATTCGTATTTGCTACTCCCCAAATCTCACATCCATATAATAAGATTGGGATAATCATTTTGTCAAATAAAATAAGCTACAGATCTATAGATAGGTTATATTTTCTAATTTTACAGTAGAGAAGATATAAAGCTCGCCCAGCACTGCATGTGTCAATAACGAATTTCATTGCACGTACGGGGCTTCTGGTGTTTGAAAAAACGAACCCGAGGTATTTGCATTGATCAACTATCTCTACATTGCCATTGCATATGGAGAAACTGAACTTTCCAAGTAATCGAGCCCCAAATATAACTACTTTTGTTTTGACGGTATTGATTCTCATTGATTTTAAAAATATTTAAATTATGTTGGAGTTCTTTCTCTTTCTTGGCTAAGATAACGGTATCGTTTGCCTGAGCTTGGCTCTGGGAGTGGCAATGAACGTTAATGAACAGGGAATTAGCAGTAAATGCTGGTGGCCTCGTCATCAAATTCATTATTTATCTGACGAAAGTGAGCCGGAATCTCCATGGCTTTCCGGAACTGAGAATACAAAAGAAAATGCCCTTGTTTGTCTGTTTCAAGAATGCCATAAGTCTTTTTCCCCCTCGGCACGTCGAAATTTAACTTCATTTTTGTCAATAATGTATAACTACAACATCTTGATGTTCAAACATTCATTAACATGTATTTCCATATGCATTATGTAATAGAAAAAAATCATGATAACGCAGAAATGTGAAATAGGAATAAACTGCTTTGATGGGCCGCGAACAAAAAGTTCAAACTTATTTTCCCAATGCTTATTTAGCGTACTATTGTCCGCATGTTCATTCCCACCATATCAAATGTTTTGAAATAAATGAAATGGAAGCGATCTGTTCGAATTATTGTTCCAATACGCCATCTCCGCCCATAAATATAGATTTTTATTGCAATCTGTCACTTCATGTATCGTAATTTGTGATTTCGTGTCTAATAAATTAATAACCTCATATTAATAATGGTATCACTGCTGCTCATGAAAAGCGAGCTCTTTGATCTAATTTGTGGAATATATTGCAGTACTGCTCTTGCATAATCACACCAGCCGAACCGGTCCGCCGGGAGAGTCGTTGCACGGAAGATGCTGGACGAAATGGCCGTGTGCCGCTCCCCGTAGGGCCTAGCGGGAAGCTGATTGTCACATCGTATTACGCCTTCAACAGCTTGTTTTCACGAGAAAATGCCACAAATTACCAATTATATCTTCTAGAGGCCTATATATATAGGTATCGGTCTGTATGTTTTTAGTATCGGTCTGTCCTTTATTAGTCTCGGCCTGTACCGGTCTGTATCGGTCTGTACCGGTCTGTATCAGTGCGACCCAGGCCGGGTCGTACCAAAGACTTGAAGAAAAGGAACTTGTTGCTTTCTCGCTTACGCTCAGTATTAAGAGGATAGAACAAGAGTAGTATACAAAAGCTAAATTGATAGAATAGCGCCTCACTGCGCATGCGCAGAACCTGTGGTGACGTCACAATTGGTGGTGTGCGCATGCGTATGTACAAGATGGCCGCCAAGATGTGGGAGGTGGGTACAAGATGGCCGCCAAGATGTGGGAGGTGGGTACAAGATGGCCGCCAAGATGTGGGAGGTGGGTACAAGATGGCCGCCAAGATGTGGGAGGTGGGTACAAGATGGCCGCCAAGATGTGGGAGGTGGGTACAAGATGGCCGCCAAGATGTGGGAGGTGGGTACAAGATGGCCGCCAAGATGTGGGAGGTGGGTACAAGATGGCCGCCAAGATGTGGGAGGTGGGTACAAGATGGCCGCCAAGATGTGGGAGGTGGGTACAAGATGGCCGCCAAGATGTGGGAGGTGGGTACAAGATGGCCGCCAAGATGTGGGAGGTGGGTACAAGATGGCCGCCAAGATGTGGGAGGTGGGTACAAGATGGCCGCCAAGATGTGGGAGGTGGGTACAAGATGGCCGCCAAGATGTGGGAGGTGGGTACAAGATGGCCGCCAAGATGTGGGAGGTGGGTACAAGATGGCCGCCAAGATGTGGGAGGTGGGTACAAGATGGCCGCCAAGATGTGGGAGGTGGGTACAAGATGGCCGCCAAGATGTGGGAGGTGGGTACAAGATGGCCGCCAAGATGTGGGAGGTGGGTACAAGATGGCCGCCAAGATGTGGGAGGTGGGTACAAGATGGCCGCCAAGATGTGGGAGGTGGGTACAAGATGGCCGCCAAGATGTGGGAGGTGGGTACAAGATGGCCGCCAAGATGTGGGAGGTGGGTACAAGATGGCCGCGAGTAGTAAAATGTATAAAAGGAGTTGATTTTTAGGGAAAGGGTGTATTCAATCTGACTTACCTGACCTGACTTGATCAGCCAGCCAGCCAGCCAGCCCGCCAACCAGTCCTCCTGCCTGTCTAGCCGCTTGTAATAAGACGAAAAGCATGAGACGTGGAGAAGATTTTCCCTTTGATCCAGCAGTACCTCCGGTTGAAGTCTTGCCTGAAGATGAGCGTGTCAGGGACATTTATCAACGTCACTGGGCTACCATACGCCATTGTTTCCACCGTGATCGTCGTCTATTGGACTTGTATAATTTTCGGTTGGAGGACCTCACGTATCTTCCTATTTACGCCGAGAACATTTTTAAAGATCAGGTCACTGCCTTCAAATTGAATGTCACATTTGGGTATATCTTACGGCACAAAAAGACGGACCAGCTGCGGTATTTCTATCCCAGTAACAATTCGTATGTGTTTGACCAGCCATTCACCATCACGGATGCCATTTCTCTGGAGCCGGTGGTCGAGCAACTCACTACATTAGACCCGTTGGAGTGGGCCCGCCTGCAACGCCCCAATACCCAATGGTTGGTGCAAATGGTGACTAACGTCACATTTTTCGTCACGAAAATGAGAGATCATCCTATCGGTGCTCCTGTACTACTGCCTCCGTGGTTGCTTCATCGACACGGCCTGTATGCATTAACAGTAGGGAAGAAGGGGCCCTACAAAGACCGGAAATGTCTGTTTCGGTGTTTGGCCGTGCATGTGGACGAGTGTGACCCCCAGTGTTGTGACACAGTGGCCGATGGGTATTGGGAAGAATATTTAGAGCAGCAAGACATGGATAAGCGGCACTTCCGAGGTGTCCCCTTCAAGCATTTGGATGACGTGGAAACATTGTTCGATATTAATATCTTTGTCTATCGATTACGACGGGAGGATGACGATACATTTGTGGCTGAATTGGTTCGGCGATCCACAGAACGGTATGCTGCTACCATGAAAGTGAATGTATTCGACCACAATGGCATGAGTCATTTTTCGCTGATCTCCAATATGAGCCAGTACGCTCAGTCTTTCAGTTGTGCCCAATGCCATCGGGTCTTCAAAGAATCGTCCAAATTACATCACCACGAGAAAATCTGTGACAACAGTGTGAAGCGAGTCTATCCGGGTGGAGTGTATCATAATGCACCTACTATTTTTCAGGAACTGGCCGATGAGGGGTTCATCATACCGGAAGAGGACCGTTATTTCCCCTACCGGGCGTGTTATGATTTTGAGGCCCTGTTGGAGCCCATGGACCTGTTTTCATCCAAAACACAGTGGACGCAGCGCCATATTCCTCTGAGTGTCAGTATTTCCAGCAACGTACCTGGCTATGACGCTGCTCCGGTGTGTTTCGTGTCCACGGGGAACTCCCATGAGTTGATTACCCGCATGATGGAGTATTTAGAGCAAGTCAGTGCGGCTAGTACGGCATTGTTGGTGGTGAAGTTTCAGCACGTCCTGGACCAACTGAACGACCGCATTCCTGTACCGGGTGTAGCGTTCAGCGATGATGAAGAGTCCGAGTCCGAGTCCGAGTCCGAGTCCGAGTCCGAGCCCCTGCAGTCGCAGCCTCTGCAGTCGCAGGATGTTCCTCTACCTAAACCGTATGCGGAGAAATTGAAGTTACGGTTCCTACAATACCTAAGTCAGTTACCGGTGCTCGGCTTCAATTCGGGACGCTACGACTTGAACATGGTGAAGGAATTTCTCTGCCCTTACTTGGCCCAGTCCGATACCCTCAAGTCGGTGATCAAGAAGATCAATAATCATATGGCCCTCACTACTACGTCACTGCATTTCCTGGACGTGCGCAACTACCTAGCTCCTAATTGTAGCTATGATCAGTGGGTCAAGGCCTATAACTGTGCACAAACCAAAGGGAGGTTCCCTTACACGTATATATCATCGCTCGACCGTTTGCAGGAAACACAGTTGCCATCTCGGCACGCCTTCTTTGATGATTTGAAGCAAGTGGAATGTCCGGAAGACACGTACCGTGAACTACAGCAGGTATGGAACGATGAACATATGCAGACCTTGGAAGATTTCCTCATATGGTACAACAACCTAGATGTGGTTCCTTTCCTGGAGGCGGCCGAGAAAATGGTGCAACTTTTTCAACGCCAAATGCACGTGGACATCTTTAAAGAGTGCTTAAGTTTACCGGGGCTGGCCCTTCGCCATTTGTTTCAAGAGTGTTCCACTTACTTCTCGCTGGTACAACAGAAAGATGCGGACATGCATAATTGTCTGAAAGATAACATTGTGGGCGGGCCCAGTCTTATTTTTCACCGCTACCACGAGAAGGATGTCACGACTCTCCCCAGTGGAAAACCCGTTGCTAAAATCATTGGATTCGATGCTAATGCTCTGTACCTGTGGTCGTTGGCCCAACCTATGCCCAGTGGTCATTATACACGTTGGTTGGCGGAAGGACGTCATTTTACACCCCAACGGTTGCCTCACAAACATCTTGCCGACCAGTGGTTGGAGTGGGAAGCCTATCGACGGGGTATTTATATACGACACCAGACCAACGCCACTGAGAAGCGGATAGGCGATCGGCGTCTCCCCGTCGATGGGTTTGCCCTTGTACAAGGAACACCCACTGTTTTCCAGTTTTATGGCTGTTACTGGCACGGCCACGGATGTCATTTCAGCGCAGGTCGTTTTAATGAGCGACGCGGGAAAACACCCTTAGAATTACGGGAGGAAGTAGTGGCCAACGGAGATTATGTGAAAGAGCGAGGCTACCATTTGATTGAAATGTGGGAGTGTGAATTTCACACCCTGTGCCAGGCCCGTCCCCATTTACAACGGTTCCTAAAAGAGCGTGAGTACCCGTTGAGTCGTCGGCGACTGCTGAGTCTGCCACAGATGTTGGACGCCATTCGTTCGGGGCAGCTCTACGGCTTTGTAGAATGCGACCTGCATGTTCCCGACACTCTCAAGCCCCTCTTCGCCCAGTGTCCGCCTATCTTCAAGAATACGCTGGTGGGTCGGGATGATATTGGCGAGACCATGCGCACCTACGCAGAGCAACACGAGTGTTTACCTCAACCACGCCGCATGTTGATTGGAAGTATGTGGGCGGACAAAATCTTGCTGGGCACTCCCTTACTGCAGTGGTACATGAAGCACGGTTTGGAAATTACTCAAATCTATCAAGTCATCCAGTATGTCCCCGAGGCTTGTTTTGCGGACAAGGCCGAGCTCGTCACGGCGGCCCGTCGTCAAGGTGATGAATACCCGAGTCAGGCCATCATGGCTGAATGTTGGAAACTCACTGGCAATGGTTATTATGGAAAAACGGTAACCAACCAGGATAAGCACGTCAACGTGAACATTTGTACGACTGCCCAAGCCTGCAAAAAAGTGAATTCTCCTCTGTTTCGGTCCGTGGAGGTGATCGATGACGACACCTATGAAGTCACTTCAGCTAAGAAGACTATCCGGTACAATTTACCCCTGCAGATTGGATGTATGGTCTATCAGGTGGCCAAGCTGAGGATGTTGCAGTTTCTCTACGACTTCATGGGTGTCTATTTTAATTCCTCAGACTGGCAGTTGATGGAGATGGACACAGATTCGGCCTACATGGCCGTCTCCAACGCCGATTGGGAGTCCCTGGTGAAACCCGAGTTACGGGAACAATATGAAGCGGATCGGGACCTGTGGCTACCTCGACGCGACCACTACACCTACGACAAGCGGACACCGGGTCTGTTTAAACTCGAGTGGAGTGGAGATGCCATGATCGCCCTGTCGTCCAAGACGTACTATTGTTACGGAGGAGATGGAAACAACAAGTTTAGTTGTAAAGGCGTCAACCGACGTGACCCTGCCATCGACAAAGATCTCTACCTGGGTGTATTGCAGAGCCAGGCCAGTGCCAGTGGGACCAACCGAGGATTCCGGGTGGTGGACCACCAGATGCGCACTTATATCCAGCAACGAGACGCCTTTACTTTCTTTTATCCGAAACGGAAAGTATTGGCCGACGGTGTGAGCACTACCTACTTGGACTTGTAAAAAATGTGGAACACTAATAACTGTGGAGTCACGAGTTATAAAAACTGTAAAAGTCGGGATGGCCGAGTGGTCTAAGGCGCCGGTATTAAGTGCCGGTGGGGTGATACCCTGCGTAGGTTCAAATCCTACTCCTGACAAAACTTTTATATACTACTACTATTCTATGTGTGTACATACCCCTACTATTTGTATTCTATAGTTGTATAACTCTTTGTTGACTTAAATAAAAAAAAGAAAGTCAAAACCCATCCTTGTGTTTTTTCATCATCATTTTTATTCAACGTCAGAACAACAACGTCATAACGATAATAATAATAAAACAAGATGCGCGCGCAGAGTACATTAAGTTAACCAGAGAAATGGAGCATGCACATTAGAACGAGAGGCCGTCCAGTCATAGACGAGGACATCCCGGTCTTCGGCTTGACAATAATCATCAAACATATGTACAATGGTAGGCAGTGAATGTCCTCTACTCCGGTGAGTGAGATAAAACACACAGTACTGTCCGCACACACTACTCAAGGGGCCTTGTAATCTTTGCGTATTCCAACGCCACTCTGTCGTAGAGACGTCCATGAATTTCACCAAATCGGCATGGAGGGGTGCAAGTCCGTAGGAATCAAAGTATTCGCCTTGGCCTTGGGTGTCCACGTACACCGCTATCCAATGTTCACCGGGTCGACTCTTTGTGTCTGTATTCAGGATGTAGGCTGCTGGGGTAGTGGAGTGAGTGGGAAACACATTGCGTGGAAACACACCTCGAAAGGGGATCTTGGGATCTCGCTGGAGTATGCTCATCAGCTGCTCTGTATCCATCTTAGGTGGCAAAGTCACACAGCACGTTTCTTTGGTGATCCACGCTGATGACGTTATCAAACTCGGCGTAGCAAATCACGTTAATGGTGTCGGGTACAGGAATGGAGAAACGCAGTTCCAACCGTAGGTTTCCTTTCTTGAGCAAAGCCAGTTGATGATCGTGTTCCAAGGTGGGGGTGAGGTCAAAGGCGAACAATGTGTACCCCTTCATAAAGTCGTCTCGACTGATGATATTGCCTTCGTCCTGGTTGTTTTGTCCTGTAGCTGTAAACAGGTTCAGGTAGGTCCGCACATAGTTTCCCTTAGTAAAGTCCGGTTGTAATGGTCGGGCTGGAATTTGATGGCCGGCCACGTGCAGTGCCACAAAGTTAATGTTGAAATGTTGAAATTTGAACGGATTCTCAGCCCAATTTCCATTGAATGTGGTGTTGGTCACACACGCCAGGGTAAGACGTTTAGGCAGATCCCCTAGAAATAAATTTTCACGATTGGCCATCATCGTACCTGCTGGCACAGAGAACACCTTGGTCTGTACGCGTCGGATGGGGTACATGGCTGGTTTTTTCGCTAAGGCTTCCATGTGACCCAGCAACACACCCTGTTGCAAATCTACCGTACGGACAAACAGGGCTGCATCTTCAATGACGATCTGGTAATCGATATCGCCCTCGCCACCGCACATTAAGGCGAACTTAGGTAAGGACCGGATCAACTTGATCTTGATGGATACACCGTTCATCATGTAGCGGTCTTGCATGAACAGATCGGCGTGCAGTCGTCCCATCATATCGATGGACTTGCTTTTGGCTGCCAGTTTTTTGCGTGACTCGAACCCAGCATTGCCACCGGTTATGTTGGGCAGGTATCCGGGTCTATCCCTGTGGAAACAAAACCAGCCCAGTACCCTATCCGACGTGTGCAAACCAAAGTGTTCTCTGTGCCTGCTGGAAATATGAGCGCCAACAAAGAAAACCTGTTCCTGGGG